>CABFOV010000640.1:0-16575 GCA_902141375.1 Timema poppense
CCAATTCCTAATCCATTAGAGTAATTAGTACTGAAAGCGTATAACCCGAACGGGTAGTAAGACGCGGTGCTAAATATTATTAACATTTGGGTGAGAATATCTTCTAGGAGTATCCAAACTAAAAAATAATAATTGGGGAGCAGTATTTTAAATGGCTGTTAAAAGAATGTGTTTTTCAAAAACTCTCCAAGCGGGAAACACTACAAATAGCTTCGAGGAGCTTCCAAACATTAACTGGGTAAGAGGAGGATATAAAGTCCATAAAAAACTTTTTGTCACTCACCCCTTCCACCACCCTTCACAAATAAAGTTTCACCATTACTGTATAAAAACGCAATGTTGTTATTTCTTAGGGTTTAATAGTAGGTCTTAACATAATCTCAAGAGCTTACAATAAAATTTTGAAGCCTCATCGTGCCCCCCTTCCCGCTAAAATCACATTCTCCTTACGCCCATGTATACAACGAGCAACCAAAAGTCAACTGACGTATGGATAATCAGTTTTAAGGGTCTCACTTGAAAATATAAATAGATTGTCATCCTGGATAAAACCTCAAAGCCCTGTTGAAGAATTATGATTTTTTCGATAAATTATCTTCAGTCGGACCAAGGTCATTTCCAACGACCATCAAATTGTTTTGAAACATTAAAAAACTGAACACGTCAATTTATTAACTATTGAATTGATTAGTACGTACTAATATTATAAAGTTACGTTTAAATATATCATTCCAGTATTTGATATACTATATTTTATTATAACCAAGATTCTTGTGTGACACTATTCTGATATTTTATTTAAATCGAAACTTATAAAATAGCATTTTACTCGTAAATGACAGACACTATTTCAAACACTCTTGCTGAGTTAAATTCACCTAATTTATTATAATTAACAGACTGTCAAGAAATATTAAAAATGACGTAACTCTTAAGACTGCCCTTTAAGTTTATTATTAATGGGTGATTTAAAGCCCTAGAGATGATTAACATAGTGTTTTATTTATATTCTTAACTTTTCTTTGTCGCTAATCGATACATTTCGATCTATCGCTTTGGTCAGTCGACCTCATGCGCGCGCGCCAAGTTGTGTGCATGTGTTTGCCGGGAGATGCTGTGTACCGGCGGTGATGGTTTGCGGGATCAATAGAGAGGTGAAAGTCGGCCAGTGAGGATTGGAACACATACCATGTTGTTGTAGCCAGCAGTTACCTCTTTGGGGAGACACGCCGTGTGGAGCGCCACCATCCACACTTGCCACTACGACCACCCTCGCTGCCAAACAGGTAGGACGGATATCACTCCCACCCCCTCCCACTCATAACTTTTAATAGAAAATATGACCAAATACTCATTGGTCATAAAGAGCAAATGTGTCATTGATTGTATCAAGTCTTTGGAATCTACATAATTTAAAAATAAAAATTGTTACCTACCCTACTTAGATGTTGTGTGTATTTAATAACATATTCGTAATTTAGAAAACTTTTCGATGGACATTCAACATACTAAGATGTATTATTTTTCTACTCGAGAGAAAAAATCATAGATTTGTATATAAATCTAACACTGTATTTTGCCTTTTTGGAAAATAAGGGTAAACACCTACACAGCCATTCACATGGTTACATTATTTTGTTCAACATTTCTTTTTGAAATTGGCGGTACGAACCATCTACACGTAGCGTTTTCAATTTAAAGGTCTTCTATTCTGAAAATAATAATAATAATTATTATTATTATACTTTTTAATTTTGTTTAGTTTGGATTTGGAGCGTCACAATTTTAACGATTCTATAAACGCAGCACTAAAAGACTTTTTGCTAAAACAAATTCGTATTTTAAAAACGTTTGGAGGGTATGGATAAAATATGTTTCGTGTTTACGCACCTATTTAGTGGTAAAAACACAAATCCATATGCAATCTAGTAACTAATATTGTCTTAAATTAGATTTAAAAGGACACATTTAAAAATACTTCAAAATAAATACACACAAAAAATAGATATAAATATTTTTTTAGGTAAAATTAATTTGTTTGTAATTTTGTACACATAATTTTACAAAAAAAAAGTGATTTAATCATTCGTTAATATATATGAATGATTATTAATGTTCTGCTCATATGGCATTGACAGAAATCTAAAATGGACGATTATTGGAACGTGTTAACCAATATTTTTAAATAATTTTATTTGTGTATGATCATTTATAAAAAGCATAAACAAAATATGTATTGCTTCTTTTCCCATAAAAATCTTTTTAGTATGATTTTTATGAACAATACCTCAGTTGCCAAAATATTGCATTTCAATATAGAGTTTTTTTAACCATATTGATACACAATGCCTTGTTAATGAATTATGATGACAAATATTGGCTATTGACAATTAATTACAATAACGACAAATTTTTATGACGAGCATTGTTAAAGCGGAACATATTCAATGTTATCCAGATTTAGAAATCCTCGCTTCTGTTAATATAAGCTTCTGGCTCATAATAGTACAATGATCTACTAGAAAAGAACTATATCTAGTTCAAATCCACATCGGTGGTCAAACGGTTAAAGATGTCAGTCTCACAATACATTCGATTGTCAGTTGATTCAGGTCAAGGTTTAAATTTCAACTCTTTTTTTGAGGGTGATTTTCCCCCTGTTAATTATCACTATGTTTTTCCTAGCTCCTCTCGACGCTAATATGGGAGCACGTTTTCTATAGAACATTCCTCATCCGTGGCCTTAAGATTAAACCATTAATAACCATGGTGTTAAATGTAGTTTTTTTAAATGTCCATATAAAGTTTGGTTTAAATTACATTTTTTAACAGAATATTTATTTCTCGAAAATTGGACGTTCTTGGACTGGAAAAACAAAGTCGGGGGTGTTTGAGAAAATTTGGAACTGTTTATAACAAATGTTTTAATGGAAAACTATTTGAACCCTCTTAAAACTTTTGTTCCCAAACAAACATTGTTGGGTAAATTCTTCTATATTTGCATTGTTACAAAAATAATAATAACGTGTTTATTGAAGTGTATTTAGGTTTTATTAATAAATCAATAAATATGATAGTTTTTTTCTATAATAATGAAAGTTTTAGAGAAGGTACCAATAAAGTTTACTTTAAAACAATAGTTTGTTGATCAAACGAGTACAAATAGTTTAAAAAAAAAAATATTTTTGTTTTTCAAAAATCGCAAGAGCTTCCTTAATGATGGCCTATGTGTATCTTATTTAAATACGTAGTCTAGCTAAAACAGGATGGAATATAATTTTTTCTCTAGATGTTTTGTCAAATTTGGACTTATATATTTATTATTTTACAAAATAGTTTTAATTAGTTAAAATGGGATAATTTTATGGTATGATACTTTGATAACTTGGACATAGGTGTGCGTAGATTTATTATTGAAAGTTGGATGTGGAGACATAACCCTTTCCCTCTATGGATGAATTTGATATATTACATTAACAGAATCAAAAATATCATGTTAAGCACTCAAAAACAAACAAATTCAGTTCAGATTAAACTTTGTCCTCATATTGTACACAAAGTGTATTCGGTATTTAGATAATTTTCTAAAGTAGAAAGCCACAGACATTTTCATCTCGAATTATTTATTCTTTGTTGCCACACCACGAATCTGTGGGTTTGTACTGTACTAGGAGTTAGGCCTTTCTCCGACAGACTCAATCTCGAATTTCGCACGAAGTTTCTTCTCTGTTATTTTGATATATATTTTTATATTTCTTAAAATCGGAGGTAGCGTGATTTGTGTCCATAGGTGTGCCAGGTTATTGATATTTATTTTAAAGTTTTGGATTTTTTTTCATAAAGTTGACACGCTCCATAGGCCAAGACGGTATTCTTGTAAACCTCGATTGGTGTACCAATTTACAAATATCTCCAACTTCCAGCCACGTTCAATTCCAACCCAACTGTCCCGCAGATAAATATTTGATTGATATTTAAAATCTAGCGTAAACCTTTATTTGCATGACAATTAGGTTGGCATTGCTGTTGGAGCGAGCTAAACATGACAGTGTACATGAGGCTCGATTTTACGAAAATCGATTCCCTGCCCTCGATTAATCGGTTTTTTGAAACATTGATTCTTTATTTGGCGTATTATAAAATATCGAATCAAAAGGAAACACAACATAAATACAGGAATATTGGTTTGGCTGTAGTAAATATTTATTTTACTAAGAACATATTTTTGAAACCAAAGCTTTCAATGCTGAGCCACAAATTAGTATTTCACTATATGATACATAATTTATATCATAAATAGGTAGGTAGTTTAGGGTTAGAAAGTGTGTTGTATTGATCGTTGGTCAACACCGTTCTGAAATATTAACTAATGGTATAACTATTTAAAATGGCTTTTTAAAAGACATAAGTTGAAACAAAGGAGTTCCACCAAAGAGTTGGTCACAGTGTAGTGACCATTTGAAATTGTTTAATAATGATAGTGATAATAATAGGTTAATTCAATGTAGTCTTAATTTACCATACTTCTTATACTATACTATACTTATACTTATACTATACTTATATTATAGCAAGTTTAGTGGTTTATTAATTGACGGGTGACCTGGTGGTCTAGGGGTAAGGTGTCAGACTTCTGTGCTGGCGGCCGGGGTTCAATCCTCGGTCCCGGCACAGATTTATCTGATTACCAAACCCTTCCTTCACCTCTGACAAGACAGCTTGTGAATGTGGGGAATGCCAGGCCTCCACCGTGGTTCGGATTCCACGTTAAACTGTAGGTCCTCCATTTAATCTCACAATCACCCTACCATTACACATTAGCGTAAGTGCGTATAACCCGAACGGGTAGTAAGACGCGGTGCTAATAATAATAATAATAATAATAATAATTGACTATCACCAGTTGATTAAATTAAGCATATTAGAAAAATATAACTATATTTAAAGGGCGTAATCTTAGGTGGTTTTTTTTTCCAAATTCATATTTCATTAATATTTGAAATATAGTTAAAACAACTTTATTTTTAATGATTCATTAAATAAATCTTGGGAAGATTGATTTAATATACTCGATTTTTTGCGTGAATAGATACAAGAGCTCTTTATCTATATCGAGCCAGATAATCGATTCAAGGCATGTAGATCGAACAGCCCTAGTGCGTGAGCATATATACGTAAAAAGGCTTTGGTGCCATTGTTTCTCCATAAAAGAGTACAGATTTTTTCAAAAGCTCTTAAACCTCTGATACAGACACTTGAAACCAGCATAAGTTTATCGAAAACATTGCTACGATAAGCTCTAAAATGTGGTGTCTCGCAAGTTAGGCTCCCAAAAGTTATTTTAAAAAATAATGTTAGTATTTATTTGATAAGGAGTAGTAAATGATTGATTATATTTTCTTTGTTATTATTTTTATTCACTTCTCCTTATATTATAGTATCTTATTCTTCTATGACGACACGTTTCAGTGTTATTATTGATGTCACACCATCTTCAGGTCTTATTTATGATAAAGATGATTTATTTTAAATACATATTATCGGAAAGTTCGCGAAATTTTGAGATTTCATATATATATATATATAACTTTATGTGGGATGATCCCCACAAAAAGTTTATTTTATGTAATCCCTCAAAAATTCACAAGTTTCAGATAATTTTATTTAAAATAAATCATGTTTATCATAAATAAGACCTGAATATGGTGTAGCATCAATAATAACACTGAAACATGTCACAAAGGTTTTGTTTAATTTATGCTCTATCAAGGTTCATACTCCACCTTCAAAACATGTATTGCTTGCGGTAGTGTCAAATAACATGAACTTGAACTCTTTTGGTTAAATTCAAATTCTGAATTAATTGGAACACAGCAGTTTCTTGTGCTATTCCAGTTCCATTTGGAAGTTTCAAAGCACCAAAATGTTTCATAACTCCCTCCCCACACATAAGCACTGCTAGCCGATAAACCGTCTCATTGTTAGTCAAATCAAAAAGGATGTTTTCATCCTAGTGTATGGTCAATGGCATATCAAGAGTAAATGATACATGCATTTCACCCACTATGGTTTATATTGTGATGTATATGTTCCCGTCTGATATAATCTCTGTTGAGATAAATATTCTCAAAGTTTATTCTCAACTATTGAGAACTGGTGGCTAGGACATACGCCTTTTCTGTCACTTATTTTGCCTCGACCTAACACGGATTCTAACGCATAATTTACCATGTTGGAAGATTTAGCTTTTTTTAAAAAGTAGAACTGCTTACTGTAGGTATAACTAATAATAATAATAATATTTAGCACTGCGTCTTACTACCCGTTCGGGTTATACGCTTTAGATACTAATTACTCTATTGGATTAGGAATTGGGAAGGTTTAACTAGAGGAAGTGAACCCGCATTTGCGTGGAGGGAGAGTGGAAAACCATTTAGGAAAAACCACCCCCAGTTCACCCGACCGAGATTCGAACCTCGATCTCCACGTCCTCAGCAGTCGAGCTCAACACGATAGGAATAACTGTTTCATCTTGTGAGTCACTATGCTTTTCTCCACTGATACTCAAATTTAGATTTGTTGATGATTCTCGTGTTCCTATTTTCATTTAAGAACATTCTTTCCTTCCGCCTTGCAAGCTGCTTAACAACATAACCCACACATTCTTTCCTTCCTTTTTCTCGCTGATCCACTAAAAATAATCGGTCTCTTCCAATAAATACTATCAACGGTATAGCATCAGAAAGAGTTATGTCAAAAAAAATCTTCAAATGTGTCGATAAAAGTGGTTTACTTTTTCTGCTGTGCCTCTGTCCTTCTATAGGCATTCTCTGTCAAACCTCTACACCGAGAGTAAGTATTTAACTTTATTTATTATATTAAACTCCTGGCTGGTTTAAATTCTTACTCGATCACAGAAAGTAGAATGTATCCTGCAGTCTCACTATCATTATATTGAATGGTTCACTTCTTATTAAGATGTAAATGAACAAATTGCGTAGAGCTTGATGGCTTGATGGTAAGTCTTGCTTCTGATTATAAATACACTTGCCCCATCTACATAAAAAAATGCCATGATTTTTTTCTTCTGCTATTTTTAGATCATAGAGAGATGATTGTTTAGTAACTAACACTGTAAATAATCTGTCAATTTGTGTAGAATTATATGAAAAAATTAAATAAAAAAACACCGGGGCCACCAGTAAATTTTGAGGTACACCCATGAGACTTTGTGATTCTTAATTATAAAAGAAAAAAAACCTAAGATATATTTGAGCTGCATCCTAATCTATATACAAGTAGATTTGTGATATGCGACTATCAATTTTCAGAGATAATAATACTAGTTTATCTTAAATAACACTAATAATAAAGTAAATATTGGTATCAATGTTGAACGAAAAAAGTCCCTTCCTATCTGAATAATACTATATTAATATCCAGTTCTTGGTCAAATATTGTGTGGTTTTTGTGCTAATATACAGCTCAATACCTTCTTAATTAGAGAACTCAATCACCTTTTACTGACATTGGGAGCCCTGTCATAATAGTGTCCACGCGGTGCGATAGATCTCAATAGTGACAGAAATACCCACATTATTAGCATCTTTCAGTCAAGCCAACCATTGGGCCTCTCGGCAATAGTTCATTTTTAGACGCTCATTAGTCAGTGGAACATTAGCACGTACTGAAACTGTCGCCAGCTTCAAAATAGCGGATCTAGTCGTCAAATACTCAAACAATTATTTTTGGAGCGGGTTAGCTCAAATGAGACAAACGTGTTTTAAGTTGACACATTTTCAACCGGACGAATAATAACTGTACTGGATACGAACTAAGCTATATTGAATGTAGGATACATCGGTGAACACACAGGCCCAATAGTTTTTTTTCCTTATAAGAGGTAAGAGAGGTCTATTGCAAGCCCCGCTTACCCCAAATCGTTTCACAATCAACTTTCATGCAAGTACAGGTAGCCTATATTCTCTGCAAAATTCAACTTACGTCTAAATTATCTCAATAGCGTCCAATTCGTATTACCTGGACGAGTAATAAGATAAGGTGATCCAAAAATAAGATATGTTATTGCGTTCACAATTAAAGATAGTAGAACAAATCTGTATTCAAATTGTAAATATCTTCGTTATCACGATTTATAATCGATCCAAGGTCTACACTAATGCTGAGTACTTCTACCACTTAGACGAAGAGGAAGGAGCTACTATTAAAATGGCTGGGCATGTATCCATAATTTAATTTCAGGGGCAAGATGGTGATAGGGGGGAAGAGCACTCATTCACTTCATTAGCAATGTTGGGGTAGAGGGGGTGAAACGTTGGCTTGTGGTCATTACATTAGATAGAGTCTGTGATATCACAATCCAGAAAAGTAGGCGGCCTCAGCCGACCACATTACCTTGGGTGACTGTATGACTCAGATATTGCATGCAGCATAGAGAAAAATAACTCATAAAATTGTTTAGAAAAATTTGAGTTTAATTTTAATTAAATATATTATAATTTGACTTTAATTTTTAATGAGGGGGAGGGGGGCAGAGTTCAGATCCCGAGGCGAGGCCCTGGATACATGACTAAAAGTGGTATCTCAAAATCAACTTGTAGACCTACCCGCGCAAATATATAATATTGTAATAACTTCTGACCCGATTAAATTCGTGACTTCTCGACATTATGACGTTCCAGACAAACAGTTGACTCTACCTTAGGACAATCTCTGGAATGATAATAAACAAACATACCGGGTGACACGAACATGGCTATTGATGGAATAGCTTGATGGCCTTGGATGGCAAATAGCTTTGAAACTAGGGTATAATAAAGAGTTTTCTTGGTATAGTAGTTAATAGGTAGTTAAGGTGAACGACAGCAGTTTTAGGGAAACTCAACTATGTTCTTTTTTGGACTGACGAAGATATTATTTTGCTATAGTCGTTCTTATAAAAAAAATATAGTAACTACATAGGATCTAGAGCTTGGTGTGTAGTAACAGACGTACAGTCCTAGGTTAAGTTAGTTTGCAAGTCTTGCTAAACAATTTATAAATATGTAAATGCTATGACCCGCCTCGGTGGCGTAGTTAGCTAACGCTCTGGTTTCGTGTTGAGATAAACTGCCGAGGACGGAGATATCGAGGTTCGAATCTCGTTTGGGTGAATTGAGTTTTTCATAAATGGTTTTCCACTCTTCCTACACGCAAATGTGGGTTCACTTCCTCTATATTTATCCTTCCTAATTCCTAACCCATCAGCGTAATTAGTGCTTAAGCGTAATAAGACGTGGTGCTAAGTATTATCATTATTATTATTGTGTATAA
This sequence comes from Timema poppense, assembly GCA_902141375.1. Classification (NCBI taxonomy): domain Eukaryota; kingdom Metazoa; phylum Arthropoda; class Insecta; order Phasmatodea; family Timematidae; genus Timema; species Timema poppense. The sequence goes on from CABFOV010000640.1 coordinate 9,334, forward strand.
AGATATAGCGCTTGACGTGTTTGTAAAAAGAGGTATCTCTTAACGTATGTGGATAAAGAGTTACCTCTCGATGTGTGTGGGTAAGGAGGTAGCTCTTGACGTGTGTGAATAAAGAGGTAGGTAGAGTTGGGTGTGCGATGGCTACTGGCTGAGCAAGGAGCATCAGCTTTTATAGCTTCTTTTCACGAAGATACTGACGCATTTTCATGTAAATTAGCCCTCCTCTTCGCGTTCCCTTAGCATAGAGAGTTTGACACTTATAACCATCATAGCAGCATTGGTGGCGGACTAAATGTTAGTCTCATCTAGTTTGGTTTGAGGGTGATGGGGAGGTCAGCATTCGATTCCTTACTCGAGTTGTTTCCCCAAATATGATTCCCAATCAGCCTTCAAGTCAATTCAGGCACATTTTCTCTAAAAGTCCACATTTTTGATCCTGACCCCCTTTAGCGTAACTAACCTGGAGTGTAAGACGCGATTGTTGAAAAATATCAACAGAAATCTCATTGATCCTGCCTGTCTTTGCCTAGTTCGTTGATTTAGAACCAATGTACGGATCTTGACCAAATTTTAACACACAGACATCCACTAGGACTACTGCCGTTTTGTTATTTAATCTTTATTTGGACTACTGTTTTTTGTGATCTAGTTTGTATATTGTTAAAAAAAAGCTTAGAAAAAAAAAAGGGGGTGGGGGGGAACACCTACTTCTACGAAGAGTAAAAGTTTATGAAGAATATATCGGAGGAAAGAAAATATCAGACTTCGTGGCCAAAAAAATACCAAGAAACTGTTCGCGGCTTTGAATGTTTCTTATGACTTTCTTAGGAGGAAGATGAATACTTCATTAGAGCCAAATTGATAATCTCAAAGTCGTTAACGATACAGCAGAGCATGACATTTTGTTGGTACAGTCTTTCAACGCTGTATTAACCAACCAAGTAGTGGAAAATAACCACCGCGCACAATACCCCAACACAAACAAACTGACAATTATTCAGGGAGTGTGATAAAAATTAGCTCACTTACTGTAATTTTATATTTTAATGTATTATACTATTATTGAAATAATTTTCATTTTTAATGTTCCTTAATAACGAATCAAAAAGTGCAGCTGTATTGAGTACTGACCCCCACTAAACATTGACCAATAATTATTTGTCTTCACATTTTTGAGCCTCAACTATTACTAAATAGAACAAAATTAGAGGATGTACTATGGAATATTCCATTTAGTTTAGTTATACCCTACTATGTAATATATATTATATTAACAGCCTAATAAATAATTATAATTTTATATTTTAAAATGGTAAGCAACTTTTATAACTGACAAACAAGCCACTTCCTACATAGATCAGAGTGTTATTTGGGTAAGCAAGAAAGTCGAATTGGGCGATAGTTCGCCTGGGTACAATGACTAGTAAATACAAGTTTCAAAAAAGTATTTTAGATTGGGGCAATAAAAGAAGAAGAAGAATTTTAAATAAATGCATAAACATCCTTTTAAAGTGAAGATAGTAAAATGGTTTGTGACAATAACATCCATTTCCACAGTGTACCGGGCCGTTAAGGTCATTCGAACTTCAAAATCTTATTCCACAATTTTAAAAAGTGTATAATTATAATCTATAAATAAAGCTTGTTTTTCTAGCTACATAGTTATTCTTCAAGTTTATATCGTACTTGTAATTGTATTGGTTTAAATCTGACATTGCATTTACTTTTCATATTTAAATCCTCTTTTGGATATCACAATAATTATGGATGCTAGTATGGGGTGCTTAGTGTTAGGTGTTAAGTGTTGCCCTCCTTTGTAAAGCTAGTTGGTAAGTGTTAAGAATTATAGTATTGTGCTTAGAAATTGTACGTTGACTGTCGGTGACAAGCAAAGTATATGTTAACAACAGAGCATTCCGAGCTTGGCAGACCATGACTAAACTTGGCACCTCTCGCCAACTGTTCCGTTCTCCTGTTTGCTACAAAGTTATTATTCGGGTCTACATTAACCAGACATATAGTCAGTTCTCCACTTGTCACACTTGCCCGAGAGTTCAAGATTGTTAAATGCACTTTCATGATCGTCCGTTAAGAGGGTCTATTCTTACATTTGTGTATCTTCTCAAAGTGTGTTACATGCACAGCTGGACTCGTGGACTAAATTACAGGCTCATTTAGCCTAGGATACTGGGAGTTCGAATATTAACAGGTACTTATGAGGGGGGTTTTCATCAATGGTTTACGATTCTCCCTCCACGAAAATTCGGATACATCTCCTATAAGCTTTACCTTCCTCAACCCTACCCCCATCGATGTGATCTAGTGCGAAAGCCCAGACGGGTAGTAAGATGCAGGGAGGGGATAAAACCTGGTTGAGCTAATGTGTACCCATAATTACATATGCAGCAGAGACACTGATATTAGATGTAAGAGAGACAAGGAAAGTGGAGGCCATGAGAGTAATGTTTGTGGAGAGCATGTTAGCTTTCGCGAGGAGAAACAAGGACAGGAATGAAGTTGACCGGGCAAGAATGGGGATGCAGAGCGTACATGAGATTGTCGAGGAAGTAAGACTGAGATGGTATGGGCATGCAATGGGAATATAAAAGGAAATAATTCCAGGGAAAATTATGAAATAGAAGTATGTAGGAAAAATACCGAAATGAGTACCAAGATAAATAATGTAGGATTAGTAAACAGAAAGTTTGCGATTGATAGGAGAAGAATGGAAGCGAATAAAGAAGAAACAATGGTAGAAGGGCAGAGAAAGATGGAGTCATTTTACTAAACTGGCCCGGCCATAGGTTGGAAACAGTAATTGTTTATTATTATTATTTATTAGCATCGCATCTTACTATCCGTTCGGGTTATATGCACTTACACTAATGTGTAATGGTAGGGTGATTGTGAGATGAAATGGAGGATCTACAGTTTAACGTGGAATCCGAACCACGGTGGAGGTCTGGCATTCCCCACATTCACAAGTTGTGATTAATACACGTCTTGTCAGAGGTGAAGGAAGGGTTTGGCAATCAGATAGGTCAGTGCCTGGACCGAGGATTGAAACCTGGACCCCCATCACAGAAGTCTGACACCTTACCCCTAGCCCACCAGGTCACCCAATTTTTGTTGTTGATGATAATGATTATTACCATGGTAACCGTTTTTATACGCAACTTAGTGTAATTACTAGCTGGTACCATGGAAACCGTTGCTATACACAACTTTAGTTTTGCAATAGTGAACGTTGTTATACACAGCTCTAATTAAATTGGTAGCAGCTATGATGATAATTGATAACCATTGTGATACACAACTCTAGTATAATTATTAGTCATTAGTATCGTAATCGTTGCTATATACAATTTAGTGTAGTTGGTATCTGTTGCAATAACAACCCTAGTGTAATCAGTAATTCAAGTCTGCCGCCAGTTTGCTTGGTAAATTATTATTATTAGCACCGCGTCTTACTACCCGTTCGGGTTATACGCACTTACGCTAATGAGTAATTGTAGGGTGATTGTGAGATGAAATGAAGGACCTAGAGTTTAACGTGGAATCCGAACCACGGTGGAGGCCTGGCATTCCCCTGCTTGGTAAAATAGTCCAGTTCAGCTACACTTATTCATTATACTGATGTGCTCTGCAGATGTCACTTCTGAGATATGGTGTCAACGCAGACAGCTGTAAGTTAAATATAGTGTACCTTTTGTCACATTTGGCTACTTTATATTTAATATTTATTTACCCTCCCTGTGGCGATACGAGTATAGTTCCCATGCCGTGAAACGAATGTCACTCTTGATTTCAGGACCTTTTGTGATATGTAGCAAATAATAACCTCTATCACGGGCCTGATGTCATAACATTCGGTGGGTAATCTGTCTTTGAGAGCTATTAGGAGCCAGCGTGGTTGTGCCAACTGCAGAATTCAAACAAAATGGCTCAGTCACACATTAACTGGTTCATCTTTCTGTGAAGATAAAGTTTATACATGCTACTGAGTGAACAGAGATTACTCTTATTGTCGCTTTTGTGTTCCTTATTATTCGTCTTGGCTATCCAAATATTTAAAATAATGGAGTAGATATGAGTAAAATGGAATTTATAATAAATGTACACGCATTTACGTGGAGGGGGAGCGGGAACCCACACATTCGAACACTCGACAAGGTATCCGAATCTTGACTTCTTCTTCACTGGCAAACCAGAAGATGCTGCCGTATTTCATCACGCGTCCACTGTAGCTGGATATTTTTTATTATTTCTATGTTCAGTACCATGTTTATTAATTATTTAATTTAAGGGTTATGGATGAGGAAATTTGTTTAGAGGAAACAGACTAGCATTAGCGTGGAGAGAGTTTGGGAAAACTACATAAATCGCACTTTGAAAATCCCCTCCAGATCATTCAACCTTCCCCCGGCCACCATAATCTAGAATATTTCAAGCCTGACGCTTTAGACCATGTGATCACTAGTGCAAGTGAGTTTATTATTCGATCTGTGTTTGGGGTTATCTTTATTTAGGACAGGGTTTTTTATTATTGTTACTAAGTGGGACCCATTGATACCTCTCCTTTATATCGGAGCATCCTTGGAATCAAACGTCATTATGTCCAAGAGCTAAAAGTTAAGGGAACCCCCCCGCTCCGCCCATTTAGTTTAGCTTGACGGTGATGGAGAGGTTGGGGCTTGAATCCCGGCAGAATGTACTAGATATGTTTTTTCTTAAATGGTTTACCACTCTTCCTCCATGCAAATTCAAGTACATTTTCTTTTTCATCCTTTACATCAGTGTAATTAATATATATGCGTACGTTGTGAACGTGTATAATATGCATGGAGAGAAATAGAGGACCCCTTAGTTGAGGACGTACTTAAAAAACAAAGACTCTTTCGTGAACCACTGAATTAGAGATATCCACTATTTATGTTTGGGGTGTTGGCCATAGCAGTTGAGCACAGTTTATCGTGATGGTCACCTATCCACACATCGTACACATTTCAAATGTTGGCACTGGCAGTCAAATAGAGAGACGGTAACTGCTCTGGTAAAAGTTGAGATGATAAATATTCAAAATGTGAGGGTCTGGTATTGGACACTGACTGTCTCGGTCTCCCGGTGGGCAATTTAGACAAGAACGCTCCTTTCATCTTGCTGCCTTTAGACACACACAGTCTCACAGTAAACTCAAACAAACGTAACCAAAATAGAAAGAAGCAAAAAAGAATAAATAAAACGGTTCTTTATAAACTACTAGCAATAATTTTAGAATCACCGAGCTAAAAGGGTTTCATTTTTACTCTTTTTTTAGATACCAATTTCGTGGAAATGAGTGAATGGAAAAGTCATACTACCTGTCTGGGCTGTACCCATTTTAATTACGCTGACTAGGCAAATATAATAAAGGAAGAATTTATAGAAAATGTAACCACATTTATGTAAGGGGAAAATGTGAAAGCACTTATGATAAAACACCTTCAGAATACAGGTTTGAGATTCGAACCTTGACCTCCCTGTGACCAGCAAACCAGTACTATAGTACAAACCTAATCTTTAGTCCACGTGCCCAACGACGCATGTAGAAATTTCAAAATAATACCATTGTTTAATAAGGTCCCAAATACTCTAGTCTGGCGAGGAGAGTCTTTATTCTAGGTTTGAGATCTTTTCTTTCTTTCAAGATTAAATGCCCTCCTTATTTTGTCTTTGTTACCACGCTGGCTTATTCACGTCCAGCTTCTTTTTGATAAATATTGGTCAAATTAGGAGTACAGTCCCACTCTCAGAAACACATAAATCTTATTCCTTATTTTGGTTTTGTATTAGAATAAATATAAACTTGTCACTGGTGAGAGCTATAGACGTATTATGAGAGCGATATTTATTGGCTTTCGTCTTTGATAAATTCCTTTTAATACCACGTATTACTACTCATTCTGGCTATACGCCTATGTACTATTATACTAATGTTCTAGGTATTAAAAAGGTTGAATGCAGATAAATTATAACCACATTTGTGTGGAGAGAGTGGAAAACCATTTAGGAAAAAAACCCATCTCATTACACTGGATCTCCCCGTCTTCAGCAGTCTAGTATTTTACGAGAGTAGCGCCTTATACCATGCGGTCATCGGAGCGGGTATTTGATCATTTCATATCGTTATTTCATTTTTCAGCTGTAGTTTATTTCTCACAACCACACGGCAGTCCCAAACCGGTCTCTTGTCTTATCTTTAATCAGTTCGATGTTTTTTTATTTATGACTATAGTGGTTAATTTTTGTGTGTGTGTGTATATAGCTTCAAATCATAGTAATAGTAGTAGTAATAATAGAGCACTGGTTATCAAAAGTAAGAAATGATTGAAGAATTTACCTTGATAAAATCAAAGCAAGTGTTGGGTGTTTACTGTCAATGTCCTTGGTTAAATTAGTTTGTAAGTCTATATCTCAGTATATGTGCTCCTCCTGCAACCGAGTATTTGCTAAGGGATGGTGTCAATGATGGTTAAACCCGTGACCTAGTATTATTGCCTCCCTTCATACGACCACGCACACGCACACACACGTAGATACAATGAATATGCTAATCGATAGCAGTCAGGGAATCCCTGGTATTGTCATCAAGCTGAACGCAACTCATTTTAGCAGTTATTCTTCCATGGAGGGTGATTTAATAGTGCAATCTGTTATATTGAAGCCCTGAACGCTTGACTTAACCTAGGACAACAACACTAGGCATTCAACGTTAGCACCAGGAATTGAATTATCTGAGTAACAGGATGACCATACAAAGATATTAGCCTATATAGATTTACAAAATAATTTAACCTAGGACTGCAAAACTAAACACTTAGTATTAGCGCCTAGAACTGTAATATGTGGAGATAGGATAAACACATATACATGGGTAGGGACTTACAAACCAGCTTAAGGTGCGGCAGAAGGGCGCACAACTAGTTTTACAGTTTTTATAGCACTACATTTGTTTGATCAAAATAAATCAAATATTTCTACAGTAGCAATGTAAAGTTTAGTTTTCTGCACATGCTAATAGTAACAGATCTTGAATATCTATCAAGGGTGTCCTGGAATGTTGTCAAAACATTTTCTCTTTATTTAAAATGTTTTGACAACATTCCAGGACACCCTTGACAGATATTCAAGATATGTTGATATTATAATGTGCAGAACACTAAACAATATGTTGCTACTGGATAAATATTTGATTAATTTTTG
>CABFOV010000640.1:19682-37026 GCA_902141375.1 Timema poppense
TTATATTTCTAAGCAATCGATTTATTACCAAGGCCATTTTTTTTTTTTTTTTATATTGAGTCATATTGTGGGATTGACATGTTAAACCGGGTGAACAACGGTTGATCTCTATGAATAAATTATACTTTTGAATACACTGTATTATTAATTTCTTTTCTGTATAATTTGATCTGTAAGGAATACTTCAAACTCAAGGAAAATATCTAAGAGAAATTTCAACTTGAAATCCAAAGTGAAATTTTAAGGCTGTGACAAAGATAATAACATCTAGGGAGCAGGGTATATTGTTCATAAAACTACTAGTTTAAGGGTACTTTACTAATTGCCTTTAAAAAAACCCAGGAATATCGACACAATGATTGCAGATAATTGTAATTACGGGAATATCCATGTGGAGGAGACCACATTTCAACTAATTTAAATTAGTTGAAATGTGGTCATCTCCATACGAACAATCCCTTAATTACAATGATTTGCAATCTGTATGTTGATATTAATTGTAATTTCTCCTTAATTACAATCTTGTATTGTAAGTTATACTTGGCAGAATAGTATAACAGTCCTCCCTAGTCGCAGACGGCTCTGGTATCTGATAGCTCACGCTATCAATTGATCACTCACATTAAGCTGAAGAGTTCCGCACGTACATCACAGACTCAGCCTTAAACTCTGACCTTGAGCACGGAACTAATCCTGGATAACTCAGTGGTAGAGCATTGGTTCCCATGCCTATGTATCATTTTTCAACTATAATTAAAATATTCTATTGTTTAACTTATGAAATTTAAAAATATATATATATTTATTTTGCTCAAAACGAATATCTGAAGAGTGTTTCATACAAATTATTATTTTCCGAGGAAAGCGCGTTTAAAGTAAGCTTACTGAAGACAGATTTTGAACATTTTCCCCCCCAACTACAATAGATTATATGCAAGAGTGTGTCGTAACATTTATTTATCTTGAATTGTTTACATCCGGGCTATTCGCATATTTACACTAGTAGCTTTGTGTTGAGCAAGATATCATTTTTACAGAAATTTTATCTCTCATTTGCGTGAAGAGGGAGTGGGAAAATATTTAGAAAAAAAACCCGGTCTAGGATTCGAGTCCTGATCTTTCTGTCAGCTGGAAAACCAAAACAAAACGAGGCCAACGCCACTGGCAGCGTGCCCATTAGTGCGGATTTTAAGTGTTGCTGTTCTGGGTTATGTCAGGTTGTGAGCTATTTTCTTATTTACCTCTGTGTTAGGAATATACTTAAGAGATTATTTCGAATAGTAATGAAACTGTTTGTACAATAACACAATTTAAAAAAATAATTCAATCAATAAAGTTTTATTATGATTACTTAAGGAGAATTTAAAGGCATCTCTTGATTACATCCCTGACGCATGATCAGATGGTAAAGGCTGGAGTCTTAGTGATAATAGCATGTTCACACTTTAGATTTAATTCAATACTCAATAATCGGATCTTGTCCGAGGTCAGTGGCAGTAAGAAATGTAGACATCTCCGACCATTAAGGTTCTAAGAAAATTTAATTGCATTATAAAAACAATATTTTTTAATTAATAAGTTCTAGTGGCAATGAATTTACACTATTTTTTCCCCCGCCACGTCTTAATACTAGACTGAGCTATCAGAATTTAATTACGTCAGTGTGGTAGGGACTAGGAGGGTATAATTTATAATAAATGCACTCAAATTTACTTGGAGTGAGAGTGGGAAACCATCCAGGAAAACCAACTCTCAGTATAATACCGGAATTCAAATCTCAACGTCCCCGTCATCGGTAAACCATGTTATATGAGCCAAACATTTAGTCCACGTGCCCATCGAAGGGGGTGACTTTTAGTTATTTAATCTAAGAAAACAGGATGAGGGGGATAACATTTATAAGAGGAGTTCCCACATAATATTGGAGAGGAAGTAGGTAGCCATTTGGGGAAAGATCCCTTTGGTACATCCTGGTGGGATTCGAACTCACTAACTGCCTGGTCACTGAACAAAACAGAAAAATACGAGGTTGACAGAACCATACGAAGCTTACGGAACAAAACTAAGCTGAAAGAATAAGTCAAGCTAGAAAGAACAATTGACCAAACAAGATGAGGTAGACAAAACAATTGACAGAACAATACGAGGCAGACAGAATTATACAACACTGACAGATAAAAACGAGTTCGACAGAAATAGACGAGGTAGACAGAACAAGACGCGGTTGACAAAACTAAACGAATCTGAAGGAACAAAATTAGTTAGAATGGCGCCTTTGCCTGTCCACTGAAAAGGATGAACAAATATTTCCACTATCAAATTAATGTGGAGTTAAAAATATTAAAAAGGTACTGAATCATTGCGTTTAGGAAGTACATTTTAAATACGGTTATCAAATTGATAATAAATTTCAAACCTTTCTCTATTCTCGTTTTACTTATCTCCTGACCCTCGGAGAGAGAAGTATTGTGGTCATACAAAAATATTAATAATTAATTTTGATGTTTTGATTGATGACCCCCTGACACCGAAAAAATGTTTTTTTGCGATGCCGTTTGTCCGCGTGTATGTTTCTCGGCCTAGAGCCGAAAACATTTTACTAATCGGGCTAAGACTGGGTATCTAGCTTCTTCACAAGATTCCTCAGAGATAATTTTAAAATTAGAGCTATGACCCTAAAATTAAGGGTAGTTAACTTAAGGGTTGAAAGATAAAAATTTAACCATCCCGAAATCGACTTTGATGATTTTGATTAAAATTCGTACTAGGCACTGTTTAAACTTTAAAAACAAAATAATACATTTCATTTTTTATTTCGGTAAAACGACTAAGAGGGTAACTACTTTACATATGCGGATATCTAAAATGTTGATCATATTTTCACAATCCTTTGAGATACTAAATAATATATAAATGTAGAGTTGTAGGACTCTAAATTTAAAAAAAAAAAAACTTTTATTTGGAACATGTTTTTATAAAACAAATATTTGTAAAGCAAATCTTAATTTTTATTATTTTATTATTTTGCTCTTTATGTACAGAGATTATTCTTCGCGCTACGTCTTACTACCCATTCGGTACAGGTATGTTCCTCTTGTCCCAATAATTCTGTAAGAATTTTTATTATTTCATTTATGCTCTTTGGTGTAACGCAAAGGTCTTTTTTTTTACATTATATTTGTGCAGTAATTTATAATATTTTGTTTAACATATTTTACGAGTTTTAAGTAAATGCCTTCATTTTTAGATGAAGGAGCGTGGAAGTCTCTACGGTTCACAGTATAATTGATTTTTTATAATGATTACGATTAATTTCTCTTTGTATAAGAAATACGTCACAAAGCAAACTGTCCCCAGTTGGTTATTTGCACACACATACTCACACAAACACACACGACTAGTGTGCGGTAAAGGGTCGATAAATATCGATTACTGACAACTAGAAGTTTTAACACGCTCTGGGGTGTCCAAGTGACATTTAAACATGGCTGCCATCAAGAAATATATATTCCACCACCTTATTTTCATCACCTAACATGTCTTGGCTTAATAGTTTCTGGGAAACATAAAATTATAGTGATCTCCAAATAAAAAAAAAGTTTCCACGCACGAAGAGCTCCGTATTGGTGGCCAAGTGGTTAAGGCAATAGACTCACGTTGCTTTGGTTGCCACTGACGGGTAAGGCTAGGGATTGAATCCTTGAATCCCTGACACATGCACTTGGGGGTGAATTTTCTATATCTTATCTACACGCTATTTTGAGTGTATTTAAAAAAAATTATTTTTCCTTATCTCTAACCCATTTGTTCATGCTCAACGTTCAGATACCTGTCCGGGTTATGAATATATTCATACTGATGAAGAACGGACGAGTAAAATAGAATTTAGATCAATTAATATGCCCACATTTATAGAAAGCTAACGCTTGTACAATTAGTTGTACGGTACATTATAGCGTAGCTTGGAAGAAACAATAGGGCTCTTATTCGGTTTCCTTGTTCAGGTGTTGATCTCAGTGGTCTTGGGGTAAAGTGCTTGCTTCAGAACTCGATGTTCGTGGGTTCAAACCCAGCCGAGGTACGGGGTCAACGGATTTTTCTCAAGCTATAATAATCCGTAGTACAACTTCCTTCGGAGAGGAAGTAAGGCCATTGGTACCTTGTCAATTGCGGCATGTAAAAAAAAACCTTGAGAGTATGTGAAAATTACCTTTCCTGACAAATTGGTAGGCCCTTTCACTCTCGCTCATAGAACATTCTCGTATGCTGATATAATCAGTCAGTTTGGAAAGTACATGTTAAATACCTCAAATAAATTAAATAAAAACATGTTCAGGTGTCATTTTTACATTTTATGAACATAGGCCTACTTACATTTGCATAGAAAGAGGGTTAGATACTAATAAAGATAAAAATACACTCAAACTTGGCTGGGGCTCAAACCCTTATTTTTAAATCACAGGAAAATTTGACTAGATCAGTTTTTACATTTTCTTCGAGTGCCCACAATTGTAAGTAGTTACAATCTATGACAGTACAGCTAATATTACTCATTTAATCCTAGAAGATACAGTATATATTTACTAATTTGATAGAAGGAACTACAAACTAACGAGTACAGGACTTCTAATGCTACATACTCAGTCATAGATATTTAATAATTGGATGACAGAACGACCTGTTTTAAAATAGCAAATATCCTCTTCAACCTCTCGTAATCCACGCCACCTCCAGGAATCAAACCAGTGTCCCCAAGACTAAAGGAATACTACGCCACGCGGACAGGTAAATGACATCAAACAACCCTGCCTCTTGATCCACCCTAGCCCGCAGAACGCTACGAGTCCTAATATCACTCACCGCCAATGCTCACTAAATGTAACAGGGCCTGCGGCAGGTAAACCGTGTTATTAAGGTCCCCATGCCCATTATTTGTTCAATGACAACACCATGGAATCGGGAGTAGGAGGGATATTACATAGGTGACGTTTCTTGTATCCCAACGGGAGCTAAGGTCGTGTCACGCCAACCACAGGGTTGGAAAAAGTATGTCTACAACGCTCTGTTTGTCGTGCCCAGTCTTAAAAACATTTTTCCAATGGTTAAGTGGCCAAAAGTATCCGTATAGAAATAAAATAAATTTATTGTTATAGCGAAGGTCAATATTTGAATCCCGCATGGTTGTACTTAGGGTGTTTTTCTCTAATTGTTTGGCCACTATCACTTCACGCAAATGATGGGCACACTTTCCCTAAATTCCACCTTCCTTTTTACTGACCCATTAATGCAAATATGCGAATGCCTTAAATGATTAATTAACTGCAAAATAAATATTATTTATATAATATATATATCATATTTACTAATACTGTTACCACCCACTCCACTACCTCTTTGCTACGGCCACACTAGACTAAAAGGAAAGTGGGTGTAAGCTACAAAAAGTTATAAATAAGAAAGACATCAGAAACAATTTGGTAACAATATGAATGTTTTATTTAATAAAATAACAATTTAAACAATAATTTACATGACCTCAAAAATCCATCCGGGGTTGTGTTGAAAATCATATTAAACAAATGCGCAGTACTATCATGAGACTGTTTCCAAACATGAAACATGTTCTTAAGTCAACTAGGTCAGTCTGGAAGAGACAACCACTCGATCCAACAACACAATGTCAGTTTCACAACAGTGAATATTGACATAACAAACTAAAGTGTTGACTATCCGAGCAAATTACTTTATAAATGTATAGTCAGATATGTATTAAATACAAAAAAAAAAGAGCCTAATGGGCATCTTTGAAATTGTTATGAAAGTTGTCTGCCACGCTACATTGAATACAGACAAAAAAAGAAAAGAAAAAGGGGAAGTAAAATTTAATATCGTACGGATATTTCGGGGTACACAAGAGTTTGGCTTACAGACCATAGGTCAGCGGGCCTATTAAATGTATACCCAACTACAGACGTTAACAAGAGCCCTACTTGTTAGTAAAAATTATATACATACAAGAGAAGTTTAGATACACCACAATTAAATTCAATTAAATAATTTGGAAACTATTCAAAATCAATCCATCAGCAAAATTTTACGTTTATTTACCAAACAATTCAAAATAAGAAAACATCGTTAAAATATGAGTTAAACAGCTAAATTAAAACAATTCAAATAAAATATGGCAATCTGATATATTCAGTGACCTCACTGACACTAGCACCTAATTGACGGTTAAAAGAATTAGGTGTCTCATTACAAAATTTAGTATTACAAACAATATTAATTTTAGCAAATAGCTTACGTTGACTATTCAGGTTTATTCCAATAAATACGTTACTTTAATTTCAAAATTAAACAAGCCATAGTTCAAGTCCATTAAAATAATATTGATGAAATAAATGTATAGAGAATACTAAAACATCCTGAAAATATACAAGTCCAGGACCAGACTTATCCTGACGGTGTCTAATACAATATTCTAGGACATGACTTCTCCTGAAGATATCCAATTTAATAGTCAATTAGTATTCAGAATCACCGGGTTTAAATAGTGTTTCTAGTCACCTGGGGTTGAAAGGGTGTGGGGGGTGTCCATATACGTCGGTGACGTACCACATCACGCGCTGTCTAGGTGTAAGATTCTGTCTTGCCCGCAGGGGGCAGGTAAGTTGTAATTCCGGTACTGTTGTGAGCGTCATTCCTGAGTTCCATCGAAATTATTTGGCACATCAGATGCAGTTACACCAAGACTCGTTCATCGCCCTCTTCAATTTAGGACGCGGCGAGTATAGTCCAGTCTTGAAGGTTGTTCTAGCCAAAAGATACAAAGGGTAAGTACATGAACATTTTATTGATTGCAGGGAGTTTATTCTTGTTTGATATAGCTTAGTATTCTAGAAGGATTCTACATTGGACTACAAACAGAGAAGCTTACTATTGCAGGAAGTTTATTAATATTGCTGTTTCATACGGAGTGGGTAGTATGACTTGAAGATTAGTATCGGGGGTGGTATGATGTAACATCACCAAATGTTACAATGCAATTCACATGCATTTATTGTATAGCCACTGTTGCTGGCATAATATTAAACATTTATTGTCAATAAATTAATAAATATAAAGCGTATAGCCCGAATGGGTAGTAAGATTCGGTGTCAAAAAAATTATGCAAATGCTTTAGATCTATAAAATCAAATACAGAATAACACATATCTAATCAATTAACAATTAAATTAATGTTTATATATTTAAATTTAACATTTATAAAATTAATACTAAAGTTTTAAAAGTTTTCTAATTAAAGAAAAAACTTTACTTTATTATTTTCAATAATAAGCAATCTATTGATTAAGTTACTGTTTTTAAATATAACGACAGTAAATACAGTGAAACTAAAATGATTATTCACAAAAAAACAACTAGTAAATACATATTAAAATCATTATCCTGATAAGTTTGATGAATTGTATATAAATCCGGTTGGACTTGGATTCAAGCAAACGAAATTGAGATCTTACATCAAGAGACAACTAGCTTTGATACTTTATCCACCCCTTATTTATATGCGAACCAAACCACCAGTGGGAATATTGATATTTACTATGTTTCTTGATTAGGTACTTAAGGTGAAAATGCTTGTGTTTGAATGGGGAAGGGGGGGGGGGCAGGGGGTAAGTGTGGTGTTAGTGACGCATGAGGAACAGTCATTATTTCAGTAGTTGAATGGTTCAGGAGACCAGCCATAGGTATCGTAAGCGTTGCTTTTAGACCAAGCAGGGCTTGGAAGAGAGAAAATATTGTGGTATAGATTTATTCCTACTATACAGAAATATAATTTCCACGACGCTATAAAGGATTGGGTTTTTAGTACCGTCTGCCTTGAATTAAGTGGGCACTCAGAACAAAGGTGCCAGTATCGTAATGTTTGGTTTACCGGTGACCGGAGGTCATTGTTTGAATCCCGGGCTAGTGTACTGAGGGTGGTTTTACAGAAATTATTTTACACTCTACCTTTAATTAAATGTGGGATGTAATTACTGTGAAATCCTACCTTCCCTATTTCATTAAAAAAAATTTTTTTGCATTGCGCTACCCATTTGGATTAAACGCTTATGTAATAATTACACTAATGTTCTAGGTATGAAGAAGAATGATTATAGTGGAAGTGCATCCGAATTTTCGTCGAGAGAAGGCGTAAAACCATTTAGAGGAAAGCACCCTCAGTTTTCCTGGACTGGGATTCGAACCCCAATCTCCCTGTCTTCGGTAGCCCAGTCTATTGCGATAGTGATGCCTTAGACCATTCGACCACTAAAGTGGGTAGGATATAATTAAACCCCCCTTAATTTTAGAGATAAAAATAAACTTACAATTTTTACTCAATTCATGATTATATAACATCTTAATAATAACGGGAAGATCGAGGTTCAAATCTCGGTTGGGTATACTGAGGGTGGTTTTCCCTAAATTATTTCACTCTCTCTCTCTCTCCACGCAAATTCTGTAACACTTCTTCCAAATAGACCCATAACCTTACTAATCTCTAAAACCATTAGCGTGATTAGTACACAGGCTTATAGCCCAAACGGGTGGAAAGACGAGGTGTTAACTAAACTATTTTAATAGCAAGTTTGAACAAACTGCATAAAACCGTTTAGGCTGTTGCCCCACATAAGGCACAGACAGACATGAGACCAGATATAGTTGTAATACCCAATTTTTTTTTAAATTCGGGAGACCACAAAACGTTAAGGTTCATTAAGATCTCAAAGTTAAAAACTCACCCAATCACAGAACTTTCTGTGTATGGGAGAGTAAGAACACGTAAGAACATTCTTTGACCTAGCGTACCTAGAAACGGCTGACGTTAATTTCCAATCTGAAACAGTTGTCCATAAACTGTTTGATCTGAAGGCATTTAGAGCTGTTTGTGTCTTTTCAATACGACTGCTTTTATTTTGACACTTTTTATTTTGTGCGCCACGTCCATTCGGGCTTCTCACATATTTACACTGGGGGTAGGATTGAGGAAGGTAGAGTTCTAGAGGAAATATGCCCACATTTTGGGGGATAAAGAAGGTAGGAAGGAAGGTGGACTTTGTACACCCAAACCTTCCCATCATCCCGCAAACCAAACAAGGTTGACGTCTCAGCTCACGTTCTCACCGGTGCCATATTGTTTTCTGCTAGCGCCGGGCACAGCTGATCTCACTCAGCACGTGGTGGATCCTACCTAATTCTAGAAGGGGTTTGATCACAGACACTAGCCTCTACTGATGTCATTGTACCAGCCCGTCCAACTGGCTCCGGCCCAGTACATTCCCGTGTTCCTACTGTTCTGTCCACTGTACCTTCACAGGGATGTGGGGCTCTGAATCTGTGTCGTGGAGACTGCACGTGTTGCTAGTACGTGTCTCAGTCTGTGACTCCAGCCCAGTACATTCCCGTGTTCCTACTGTTCTGTCCACTGTCCCTTCACAGGGATGTGGGGCTCTGAATCTGTGTCGTGGAGACTGCACGTGTTGCTAGTACGTGTCTCAGTCTGTGACTCCGGCCCAGTACATTCCCGTGTTCCTACTGTTCTGTCCACTGTCCCTTCACAGGGATGTGGGGCTCTGAATCTGTGTCGTGGAGACTGCACGTGTTGCTAGTACGTGTCTCAGTCTGTGACTCCGGCCCAGTACATTCCCGTGTTCCTACTGTTCTGTCCACTGTCCCTTCACAGGGATGTGGGGCTCTGAATCTGTGTCGTGGAGACTGCACGTGTTGCTAGTACGTGTCTCAGTCTGTGACTCCGGCCCAGTACATTCCCGTGTTCCTACTGTTCTGTCCACTGTCCCTTCACAGGGATGTGGGGCTCTGAATCTGTGTCGTGGAGACTGCACGTGTTGCTAGTACGTGTCTCAGTCTGTGACTCCGGCCCAGTACATTCCCGTGTTCCTAC
Organism: Timema poppense; assembly: GCA_902141375.1. Taxonomy (NCBI): domain Eukaryota; kingdom Metazoa; phylum Arthropoda; class Insecta; order Phasmatodea; family Timematidae; genus Timema; species Timema poppense. The sequence goes on from CABFOV010000640.1 coordinate 29,629, forward strand.
TGTTCTGTCCACTGTCCCTTCACAGGGATGTGGGGCTCTGAATCTGTGTCGTGGAGACTGCACGTGTTGCTAGTACGTGTCTCAGTCTGTGACTCCGGCCCAGTACATTCCCGTGTTCCTACTGTTCTGTCCACTGTCCCTTCACAGGGATGTGGGGCTCTGAACCTGTGTCGTGGAGACTGCACGTGTTGCTAGTACGTGTCTCAGTCTGTGACTCCGGCCCAGTACATTCCCGTGTTCCTACTGTTCTGTCCACTGTCCCTTCATAGGGATGTGGGGCTCTGAATCTGTGTCGTGGAGACTGCACGTGTTGCTAGTACGTGTCTCAGTCTGTGACTCCGGACCAATACATTCCCGTGTTCCTACTGTTCTGTCCACTGTACCTTCACAGGGGTGTGGGGCTCTGAATCTGTGTCGTGGAGACTGCACGTGTTGCTAGTACGTGCCTCAGTTATGACTCTGGACCAATACAGCTCTGCAGGGAATGTATACCTTTATTTTATTATGAATGGATATTTGGAATATTTTTAGGAGATACAAACACATTTTATTTGATCAGCATTGGTAGCATTTTACTATATTATTAGTGCTATTTTAGAGGTAGCTATTAGTAGGAAGGTATTAAAAGTGACAACGATAAATCTTGTGACTTGACGTGTGAATTCGTGAAAGGAAATCTAGTAACTTTTTCTAGATTTCAGATTCTGTCAATCCATAAGAAGATGATGGTGACCTGGTGGTCTAGGGGTAAGGTGTCAGACTTCTATGCAGGCGACCGGGGTTCAATCCTCGGTACCAGCACAGATTTATTTGATTACCAAACCCCTCCTTCACCTCTGACAAGACATCTTGTGAATGTGGGGAAAGCCAGGCCTCCACCGTGGTTCGGATTCCACGTTAAACTGTAGGTCCTTATTTCATCTCTCAATCACCCTACCATTACACATTAGCGTAAGTGCGTATAAACCGAACGGGTAGTAAGACGCGGTGCTAATAATAATAATAATAATACATAAGAAAATGGCGATATAGTTAAATCTTCACCGCTGATATTTCAAACTCTACTTTACATAAGTACATTATTCTATGTTTTTAACTTTGTTTATAACACCCCTATATTTGTGCAGTACCAATGTAGACGACGCCCTGAACTCCACATCCCTGCTCGTTGGTGGGTGTCCATGTCACTAATAGTCCCCAAACACAGTTTAATAGCCTTCGGGCCGGTTACATTCATCTTCTCCTCCCATTCCACCCCTTGTTTTGGGGCATGTACACATGTGCCTGTCACCACCTCCCTCTTATAAAGAACAAATGAATCAAGGTTTATTTCTGAGTGCACTACAAATATCCAGGAACAATATAATAACTATTTCAAATAAGAATCTATCCGCCCGCTTAGGTGAGCGCGCAGACTAAACTTTAAACTAGTCTAAGCTTGTTTGCCTGAGATGTGATATAGCCCGGTCATTTGGTAAGATGTATAGCCAAATAAATTATGGCTGAACTATGTGAGCTATATTTATTTAAACTTTTATAATTACGTGGCTGAACAATAAACAAATTATTAAGGTCCCCAGTTTCAATTCCACAATTCATCTGCGCTAGTGGTCGCTTCATTCAAGACGTCGGCTTCACAATATATTGGGCTACCAGTAAAGAGGAAGCTGGCTGGGGCTCATAATACGATCACCGCATCTTACCACATATTTACACCAATGATATCAGTATGGGTAAGTTAACATTCAGATTAAATTCATCCTACCTGCTTTGGTGGCTACATGGACTAAGGCATCACTCTCGAGCTAGAATAGATTGCCGACGACTGGGAGATTGGGGTTCGATTCCTGATCGGATGTGCTAAGCGTGGTTTTCCAAAATATTTTCCACTCTCCCTCCACGCAAATGAGGATACACTTCATCTAAATTCATCCTTACTCATCCAAAACACAATAGCGTAATCAGTACATATGTGTGTAACCTGAACAGTTAGTAAGACTTGGTGCTAAAAAATGCAACTGCATTCGCTTGAAGGGAAGACCGGAATACATCTGGGGAAAAACACCTCAGTACTTGTGGTTGGGATTCAAACCCTGATCTCCCCGTCACTGGGTGAACCAAACCAACCAAGACAAAAAAAAATGGCTTTGTCCCCGTACCCACCCGGGCGTGCAGGAAGAATTATACATCCTCCCTAACAATAGATAAATTATCACCCTTTTCGTTCAGTTTGTGAATCATAAATTCTTACGAATCTCATTTCTTACTTGCTAGCATCCTTCTTCTTTCCTCTTCTCACAATCTTCTAGATCCAATTATTTCCACCCTAATTGACTCGTTCCAATTAAAGATCTGGCACGGTGATAGTTAAATGGCACAAAGTGTTGGGTTGCACAGTTGAATAAATGAGTGCTAGAGGAGGGCTATTGAATCTAGCGTCTTGTAATAGAAGTACACACGCGCGGATACAGAACGAGGAACATAACTAACAGCGTTACACCATCTTGAAATATACTAGACTATATCTATCTCGGTGACCTGGTGGTCTAGGGGTAAGGTGTCAGACTTCTATGCTGGCGGCCGGGGTTCAATCCTCGGTCCCGGCACAGATTTATCTGATTACCAAACCCTTCCTTCACCTCTGACAAGACATCATGTGAATGTGGGGCATGCCAGGTCTCCACCGTGGTTCGGATTCCACGTTAAACTGTAGGTCCTCCATTTCATCTCACAATCACCCTACCATTACACATTAGCGTAAGTATGTATAACCCGAACGGGTAGTAAGACGCGGTGATAATAATAATATATCTATCTCTTTTATATAAAACAGAAAGATTATCTGTCTCTGTCCTAAAAATTTAAGACACTTCTATAAAATCTGCAAAGCTGAACTTTGATAGGCAGGATCAACAATAAAAATCTGATAATTTGAAAATTCAAACTGTTATTGATCCGCCAAGAAATCTATAAATGTCTAGAAATTTAAAATAGGAGTCCAAGGCATGGGAAGAGCTTGACATTTTCTATAAATAATAGAAGAATCAACTTCAAGGAGTGGTGGTGAAATAGATTTTCTTATAGCTATAAGCGGGGGGGGAACGAAAAACTAAACTAAGGCCAAAATATATTATAACGAAGGTAGTTTTATGTTACAAAGAAAATTCATCTTTGACAATCTGAGAAAATGTACTAGGACCAAAGAACGGGAGACATTTGCTTTTATAAAATACAATTAACTAACATAATTTACATTGACTTATTTAAGGTTATGTCTAATTAGTGTTGATCCCACTATAGTAAGCAACGTTTGTATGTGCCCGAAAATTGCATGCTTGCGCAAGTTACTGTTTCATCTCACTACTCGTTATATATTCATGCATGCATGCAGCTCAATGTACACTTTTATTTACAGTTTTACCTACTCCTACACCTACTATTACGTGGGGAAAAAAGTTTAAATATATGTTTTGTTTTTCAGGTAGGCTTATACACTAACATTATTTTACAAGGATTTTACAACATTTTATTGGAACAGAGCTTACTTTTTTTTCCTTCAAATACACAATAAAACGAATATGAACAAAAAAACTGCATTCCGTTTACGTCAGTAATATTTTTATTTTTTGTAAATAGACAATTCTAAATCAACAGAAAGCAAATAAAAAACCGTTTAAATGAAATTTAAAAAATAAAAACATTAAATTAAAGTGAAGGCGTCAACACGAAATAAATATTATTTTAGTTAACTGTAGAAATCCTGAACAAACCATTTTTCCCCCCTCCCTCCAACTAAACTGGATAACTAATTGGACCCCACTGTAATATAGACAGAGACAAGCCCAAAATAAGTGAGAAAGTTGGATGATAAATGATATAAATCCCCCCCTTTTTTTTAAAGATTTTCTGAAAAACATAGTTGAGTAAACAATCAAGACTACTTTCTGATTTAAGGTGGGGTGTGGTTTGTTTTTAAACATCAGATGATTTATTTTCTTGGTTGCTTAACCTACTGCACTCTCTACTGAAGATGTTGATCACTCCACACAACATGAATGCTCTACGGGTCATCTGAATCATCATCCCTAGAATCTATTAATGATGTGAACTATTACATAGCGTATAATCCAAACAAGCTTATAGCCCGAATGTGTAGCAAGACGTTGTTCTCTCTCTCCCTCTCTCTCTCTCTCTCTCTCTCTATATATATATATATATCCAAACGGATAGTAAGACACGGCAATATTTTATTCCATATGACATGAAATTCTCTACACTACAGTTTTACCTACCCAACTAGTGATGCTAATAAATCCATCCATGCCGACATCTTTGTGAAGGAAATTATCACAAAATTGTTTAATAAAACTGTTCTACTGTCACAAAAAGCCAAAATGACTGAACGGGTTATATAAGGTACTCTTCACAAATATAGAATGATATTAAGCACCAGTGGGGATCAAACCGGTGATATTCTTACTTGCGACTGGCCTCACCAATATACCCCGCTCATAGAACATTATTCAGGACGTGTCTGAAATAATATAAATCGTTCCCTCTATTTCTGGTTCCTAGGCCGACAGCATTCTTTATGGAACGCGGACCTCCGGCAAACTGCCCAGTTCCCACGAGTAGGATGAAGGTAAGGAAGGGGGTTGAAACTTCCCGGAATTTGTACTCTCATTGTTTGGCGGCCAAACTCCGGCCCATGTGCCTTCAAAAGACTACATTCATCACCAAGTTGATTTCTTTTTCAATTATTACGTTCAACACACAATACTTTTTTTTAGCACTGCGTTTTACTACCCGTTCGGTTTGTACAGTACGTCTATGTACTAATCACACTAATTTGCTAGGAATTAGGAAGGGTGAAGTTAGTGGAAGTGTACCCACATTTATGTGAAGGTAAATTGGAAAACCATTTAGGGAAAACCACCCTCAGCACACACGACCGAGATCGAACCCCGATCTTTCTGTCTTCAGCAGTCTAGTCTATTGCGATAGTAGTGCCTTAGTCCATGTGGCCACCGAAAAACACGTAGTAGGGCCTACTAATTTTCTCCATGTTTTATTACCCGTATGAATATACGAATTTAATTACATCAATACTCCCTTCGGTGGCCGCATGGTCTGAAGCGTCACTCTCGCAATATACTATACTGCCGATAACGAGGAGATAGAGGTTCAAATTTTGGTATAATGTACTGAGGGTGGTTTTTCCACGCTTCCTACACGAAAATGCGGATACACTTCCTATAAAATCAACCTTAACTATCCTTAACGCCCTAGCGTAATTAATATATAGGCGTATAGCTTGAACGGGTAGTAAGATGTGGTGCTAAAAAAATATATTAATGGGTAAATGTAGGTAGGTGTATGAGTAAGGTAGAATTGAGAAATATTTGCGTGTATTTTCTTGGAGCAATAGTGATTAACTATTCAGAAAATCCATCCTCAGAACACCCCGCTGAAATTCGAGTTCGGACCTCCCCGTCGCCGACCAACACTCTACCCGAGCTTGAAGTTCAGTTCGCATGCCCACTCTTAGCTCAGTTGGTAGCACGTATGCTTATCGGGTCAGGAGTTCCAGGTTCGATGTCAAGCTGGGCCAAAATTGTACCATTGGTCGTGGGTCTGGTTATTGTGTCTGTTCAACCATTAGTTTAATTTATTAGTTATATGATGTTAAAATCAGCTGGTTTAGAAAGCGCTTGTTAAATATCTTCAGGGAAAAACCTTTACACCCGTACGAACACTCACTCTCACATCCTAGACCTCGTGACCACTAGTGCAGGTTATTTTACTATCCCTAAAGTATTATAAATATTTCCTTACAATATGCGCGATCCCGGTCTTAGTATCCATCCGGACTGTACGTATATTAACACTGAGAGTACGGAGGAAGAAGTCAGAATTTAGAGGAATCGTACCCTATTTTGCGTGCTGCGGATAGAGTGGGAAACCATTCAGGAAAAAAACACCTTAGTAAACCCTAGCGGTATTCTAATCCCCAACCTTCCCATCAGCGGCAAACCAGACCACTTGCGAATAAGGCCTTTGTCAAGAGTGATACCTTTGTCATCGTGCGAATAATGCCTTTGTCAACGTGCGAATGACACCTTTGTCAACGTGAGAGTGATACCTTTGTTATCGGGCGAATTATGCCTTTGTTAACGAGCGAATAATGCCTTTGTCAACCTGTGAATGATGTATTTGTCAACCTGAAAATGATCCCTTTGTCAACCTGTGAATGATGTCTTTGTCAACCTGCAAATGATCCCTTTGTCAACGAGCGAATGATGCCTGTATAAACCTGTGAATGAGGTCTTTGTCGACGTGCAAATGATGCCTTTGTTGACCTGTGAATGATGTATTTGTCAACGTGCAAATGACGCCTTTGTCAACGTGTGAGTGATGCCTTTGTCAATGTGCAAATTGTACCTTTGTAAGCGTGTGAATAATGACTTTGTCAACGTGCGAATGACGCCTTTGTCAACGTGCGAGTGATGCCTTTGTCAATGTGCAAATTGTACCTTTGTAAGCGTGTGAATAATGACTTTGTTAACGTGCGAATGACGCCTTTGTCAACGTGCGAGTGATACCTTTGTCAACGTGCAAATGGTGCCTTTGTAAGCGTGTGAATAATACCTTTGTCAACGTGCAAATGGTTCCTTTGTAAGCGTGTGAATAATGCCTTTGTCAACGTGCAAATGGTTCCTTTGTAAGCGTGTGAATAATGCCTTTGTCAACGTGCAAATGGTGCCTTTGTAAGCGTGTGAATAATGCCTTTGTCAACGTGAGAATGATGGCTCTGTCAACGTACCCGACAACGTTGTTAATTATTATGAATAATAAACTGCTGTTTCCGGCTTTTTTTTAGATTCCTTGTTGTATTTATCTGTAGCAATCAAAAGGGGTAATTTGTAAACCATGAAACGCTTTCTTATTAAACTTTTTTCACCCTCGCCCCCACCCCCATCGCCATATAACTCCAAGTAGACATCTAGACTGACCCATCGCCCTTACAGCCTGTGTTACGTAACTTTTTACATCAAGAGTGCATGTCATCATAATACTACAGGGAAGATTTTGTGACACATTAAGAGGGACTCGGATTTAATATTATTTAGAATCGGAAGATATCTATTCTATAATACATATGTTTACTAATGGTGAAAACATTAACATTAATACTATATTTTCAACATTAGAATTTAAGCATTAAATCTATGTTACGGAACACTGGGATGTACTCCCCCTCCCCCCATGTAACACCTTAGAGGTCCCTTATGTAACACACCAGAGGGCCCCCACCTCTCAACAGCGTTATGTGGTTTATAGATGACTCCCAACCCCTCCGCCCCCATATTACACACACACACACACACGCTTTTTTTT
>CABFOV010000640.1:37075-149262 GCA_902141375.1 Timema poppense
TTTCAAGTGAGCTAAAAGTAAGCAAGTAAATGTAAATATTTCTGCTGTTATTATAACAAACAACCTTCTTGACCAAAATAAATAAAATATTGTTCTACTTCAATAAACAAGTTTAGTTTAATTCTATACTCCTCTTAATTTCAATTGTTATTTAATATTTGCCGTGAACATAATGGCATACAAACAGAAATGAAGTGGAAAAGTCTGGTTCAAATTCCACGATGCCCACTAAAAATATTTAAGAATTGTTGAGATTAACTTGTGTAGAAAATTAAACTAAACATGTATACTGTAGCAATTTTGTGGTGGAAAATCCTTTATTACCATTTTAAAAACGACTGATATTAGCAAGCTCCACTATATACCCTACCTTAAGAAATCATATCCGTACGAATAGAATGATGACATGAATTAATAGAGTATTTTCTCAAATGGTTCTATCCACACAACTCAGCTAAATCTCTTCAGAGATATAGGCCCTTTATGACTGAGCTAATGAATTAATGAATGGCTCCAATCATCGGTGAGCTTGATTAGAGTCCTTCCAATATTTCCTGCGCGTTGTGGGGGTCGGAGGAGGTTGTAGGAATTTAATTTTTGTTATTAGTGCGTGCCCGCACAGGTGGGTGCGCAAACAAGGACGTTTGCTTAGTCTAGTATAGTTTACCAAAAATGGGTAAGTTGGGAGTTCGAATATAGGCTGGGTGTGGAAGTGTTTTCCTCCAATATGGTTTCCCACTCTCCCTCCAAGCAAATGAGGGTCAGAAAGGAATAGCCATAGTATTAGCTAATATATTCAGGGGATAAGAATTGGGCAAGCAATTTAGTAGAAAAGCACCTTCACCAGCGTGGGAATATTATTTAAAAAATCCGTGAAAAATCAGGCTACAGCTAGGAAGTATTTAATTGATTATTGCAACGTTAAAAAAAATCAAAAGCTCAACATATTCTCTCATTTTTTACATCAATATTTAGTCATTCATATTAGAAATAACTTATAGAAATAAAATATTTATTGGATCCAAATGAAGGTTTTTAAACTAGTATTAAATACAATGCGAATTTAGGAGCTGAAAGCCTGAGTCTTTTGAAATTCCTTTACATCTGAAATATAAGTTCATATTGTAATAAAATACAAAGGACACTGAATAGGTTAAGGTCCGACATCTTACCTCAGTCGGTAGTTGCCTATTTAACGAACTAAGAGTCCCATGTTTAATTCTAGCCTGGCCAAAAACTAGATATGGTGAAATTAATGCTTCCCTTTTCACAGTGCTGAATTAACGGCAAATTGAGTACTGCTATAATCAGTCATTATAAGAGTAGACGTTAAATATTCTATAAATAAGTTCAAAGTTGGCTGATTTTAAAACATTGACTCCGTAAAATAGATATAATATTGTTTTTGAACAATCTATTCTGAAGTTTGAAATACACAAATATTAAAGATAATATCATTTGTTTATGATAAGTATACTTAGGCAAACATTAGCTTGTTAATTTAATATTAACTAAACTAATGATTCCGTGAAAAATTACTCTATGAGTAAAATTGTTATTTTTTTAACTATTAGAAAACACAAAATAATTTTATACATTGGACGCAAAGTTGTTTACATCATCATTATTTTCTTTCGATTATATTTGCTGGCGTGAAATCGAACATAATATGCCTATTATTAACCCACATTTTTGTGTGCGTGGGGTTTTGAAAAATAATTAAATAAATCATAGTTATATAAAACTTAAGTGATTGTAAGTTTTAGTCTGGACTTGGACTGTTATTTCCCTGCGGCGTGTATAAGTTAGGTTTCTGCCACTATATTTAGTGTATATTCACGCGTAATGCATAGATAACAACGGATAATGCATAACTCACATTGCACATACATTTAAAACATAATACTTTCAATCAGAGCGTTCACAACTGATGTGAAATGCCTTAGACACAAAAGCAATGTTTTCGTACTTAATTAATTAGAGAAACAAGTAACGAAACATTGATGCTCACTATCATAAAACTCGCTTTTGTGGCCGCATAGTCTTAGGTGCTACTTTTGCATTAGATTATACAGCTGAAGACGGGGAGATTGGGGTTCAATCCCGGTTGTGTGTACGGATTTTTTTCCCCCTTAAATGGTTTCATAGTCTCCCTCCAAGCAACTGTGGGTACACTTCCTATAAATTCAACCTTCATAATCCCTGGCTTATTAGTGTAATTAGTACTTATGACTATAGCCACGAACAGATAATAAAATCCAGTGGTTAAAGAAACTATCACGAAATAATCAGTAAGGAAGCAACAACAAAATATTTGACAGCAACAAAAATAAGTTACTTTAAAAAATAAAACAATTTACCTCAAACTCTATTTCAAAACTTTTTTTTTTACTTATGATCACACAAAATATTACATTATAGCTACTTTTTTGATAATAATCATCTTTTTACTGTTCGTTCATATGGTAATAGAAATGTACCTTCGTTGGCGGGGAGGTAAAATGAGAAACCATTTGGGGAAATCCCACCTTTAGTACACCTGACTTGGATTCGAGCTGTGAGCTCTCCATCAACGGCAAACTAGATTTACACGAGCCTAACGGCTTAATCCATGTCCCCATCTGTGCGAGTTTTTGTACCTAAAAAATCGATGCTTGGTTCCTAGGTTTCTAGTTATTCAGGTTAAGACAATTCTTACTGAACAAATATTATTAACAATGAAATAGATATTGTTAACAAAGTCGTTTCTAATTTACAAAATAAAAATTCTTTTAATCTCTTATGTATACTGGCTCACCGGATGACGGATTTTTAATCAACCCGTATGACAGAAAAAATAAAACATTTGAAACCAAAATGGATCTACGTGGTTAAATGGAATTTGGAACAAGGAACTAACATAATAAAACCATCCCATCTCACTAATATTTAAATTCCTTCTTACAAAATAATTTTCTGTCAACTAAACACTCGCATTGGGTGAGCACATAGACTAATCATCAAGCTGATTTGCTTGTGATGGAGAGATTGGGGTTCGAATCCCACCCTTATGTATTGAGGGTGTTTTTATTTCTAAGTAGTCTCACCTTTTCCCTCCACGCAAATGTCAGAAAATTTCCGTTAAAAATATTACCCTCTTCATCAATACCCTGTTACTATAATTAAATGTGAATAGTCCAGACGGGTAACTAAATTAATCTTTGTACACACGAATATAATTATAACTCTGCCTATATTGAGTCTGAATCATGCACACTAACCACGCATTCAACCCTGGAGTTACCAAGATGTATAATTTTATAAAGAACAGAGTGTACCTTGGCGTGAGTCCCCCATCTAGTTCCCGGCACTGATATAAAAGTCCATTTAATGTCACGGAACAGTTCGTACATCACATCAGTGTCAGGTTTTGAAACTGTTTCTTTGAGAGGTATTTTCAATTTATTTTATCCCTTCCTTCTACTCTCCCCTTCTTCTCGCAGATACGGGTAAAATAGATTTACCTCCAGGAACATATGTATCCCCCCTGTGGCGAACTTGGAGGGATATTTTATATTCCGGTGCGTGCGAATGACATGCTTAGACGCGCTCCTGTCCAGTCATAACTTGCATTGCTTGTTCGTAGCCAGATACCTATCGGCGGGGAAATAAACTAACCAATACAAGCCGGCAAACATCAATTATGTATGTGCTCGTGTGTGGGGGGGCTGGCGAGGACATTATTACTACGGTGTATGGCAAGCACAATATAAAATTAATGTAAAACATATTCTAGAAATGACGCCGTCTAGCATCCGTGACGTCATATAATATTAAGACGCCATCCAGGTGACCTTCAGAACTTGAGGCAAAGTATTCCTATATTTTTTCTCTCCGCGTCTTAATACCCAGCCGTCCTATTCAAATAGTTAGAGTAGTCAGGTTAGGATAAAGAAGGTAGAACTTAAAGCATAGGTATCCACGTTTGCGTTGAGTAGGTTGGAAAACCATTTAGAGGAATGAACGTCAGTGCATCTGGCCAGGATTTTAACCCCGACCTCCCAGTTATCGGTGAATCACCAGATGAACCTTTATTCCCACCGATATGAATCAGGTCTCTAGTTAAGGTTGAACACTATTATAACTGCAAATCTATAAGACCTTGGATCTTTCTGAGAATATTTGTATTGGTTTTGTATAGGTTCTTTCAGTTATTAGAAAAAGGATTGGGTTTAGTATTAGATATCACTGTCCAAGGTTAGCAGGGACTTTTTTCTGTATGGGAAGCACGCTATAGTCAGAGAAGGCGGAACTTTAGAGGTACAAATGTCTGATTACGGAATAAAAGTAAGATCAAAATCATAAAATAGCTGAGAAAGTAGAGTAAAGAAAAACCCTGTAGTACTAAACCGAGTGCTAAGAGAGTTATAAAAACAAAACAAAAATACTTTTAGCTTCGATGCAAACTATGGATCTGAAAAAAAAGTTTGAATATTCGAATAGATTGTTAAGAAGGCTTTAAATGCTAATCAATAGTGAAAGAGTGCTTTAATTTTCTTGGTTACTTATCAAACTTTAAAAAAGGGTCCAGATACCGTTTTAGAATGGAATGTGTTGCTAAAAAAGTAGAGATCAGGCAGTCAAATCCCCTTGAGTTGACATTGCTTTTATGATATTTCTATGCGCACTAGCCTCCATTTGTTTTTTTTAAATTATTTTTTGGGGGGTATTTAACGTGCATTTTCTGAACCGAATGAGCATATCACTCCAAGAGAATTTCCTTAAGTGAGAGCGATAGGATATACCTATTTTATTTTACATGCCACAATCGACATGGGACCCGTGGCATTACTTCACCTCCAAAGCAAGCTGTGCTTCAAAGTTTTATCACTCAAAAAAACTCCATCGACCCCAGATAGGAATGAGCCCACGAATATCGGGTCCTGGAGCTAGCACTTTACCGCAAGACCACCGAAGTCGACCTCCAATTGTAGCGTGGGAAGATAATGCTCTACACTAAAAATGCATCTATATAATAGAATCCATATGGTGTATATCTGTCGGTTTGTATGTCCAGAGTTATTCTCAAACTTATCGAAAAGGTATAATACAAAGCTGAAAGTTCGTTCATTGATTACTTAAGTGTTGTCTCCTGTATACTTAAAACTGATTATTTTTGTATTTTACTTCTTTTTTTTTAAATAGGGGTGGCACCAGGGGTATTCAGCACAACAGGATCACATTTATAGAGCTACATACATAGTTTTGGCCTATAAACATGTCATACTTATGAGAAAAGTCCAAAACTTGAGAAAATAAAATCCCAATATCCTTGCAGACCTATGAACACAAATAAAGTTATCTCATGTTTGAAAAATATAAAAATTTAGATTAAGAAAAGCTACAAGGAACAGACTTCGCGTGAAATTCTGAATTGCGCCCATCGTAGGGAGGCTTAGCCCCTAGTAAATGCCATCAATTATGTCGAATATCACCTAAATGCCTTGGCCCGCTCAGTATAGAATCAGAACCTACGCAAATAAGTGAGTGACTATGACATCAAAGAAGCCTTCGCTAAAGAAAAAGATATACCAAGTAAGATATTTTGAGAGAGACAATAAGTAAATTTACATTTTCTTGACAACATTTTTCAACATGAACGACATAACAGCAATGACCAAGGATGGCGAACATGACTCTTCTTAGGAACAATTACAAATTGTTTGTTGATAAGCGTTCTTTATTTTAAGTTTAGAGGTTCAAAGTCCCACACACATCTTGACCGAGATCAAAATCGTTTTCAGTATCAGAAAGAAAATAAATCCCTTTATTAAACTATGGAAGTTAGTCACTTTGGTCATGCGTGTTAGTTTAACCTTTTAACTAAATAGAGCTTCCAGACCACTCTGTTTCAACTGGGTGACTTTTACCTCCGAAAAAAATTATCTACCTCAGGTAAGTTAGTTCTATCCGTACGAACACTAATAGCTCTGACACTCCAGCAATCTCCCTCGCGTTCTATATGTTGCGAGAATTAGGTGGAGCACCTTCATATTTACAATAACATGGACACTATGTATGACAGGTCTACCTAATTCTTTACCTATCAGTGAAGTTGCTTATTCTATACAACACTAAGAGCTTGTGATATAATTCTAGCTACCCCTGCACCTACTAGTGATATTAATTATTCTAAATAATATTAATACCTTGTGATCTAACTAGCCCTGCACCTAATAATGAAATTAATTATTCTAAATAATATTAATAACTTGTGATGTAACTACCCCTGCACCTAATAGTGATATTAATTATTCTAAATAATATTAATAACTTGTGATCTATCTACCCCTGCACTTACTAGTGAATTTGTTCATTCTATACAACATTAATACCTTGTGATATAGTTCTAACTACCCCTGCACCTATTATTGAGGTTAATCATTGTATATAACATGAATTCCCCTATGAATAGTTCATTCTACCCCAGCACCAACTAGTGGTGCCAATCATTCGAGACAACTGAAAAGTACCAACTCCTAATAATTGTAAAAATTCTGGAATTTGTCACATTATGATTGTTGAAGAAAAATAGGAAATTTTCAATCAAGATTTTATTTTAGACAAATAACTAAGCGTTTATGAATGTTGAAAAATACTTATTCGGAATTGTAGCAATTCTTATACTCCTAAAACAAACAATCCATAGTAAAAATATTGAATAGTACACACTGTATATATATAAGGAGGAATCCACATAATTTACCATATCCTAACCTAATCTAACCTAATCTTTAGTAGACATGTGCCGGCCTAGTGTTATGATTTAAGCTATTACTTTTTCAGATTTTCAAATAGGCATATTTCCTGATTCTTATTTAGGGCTGTCTCTCTTATGAATGTCGGAATTGCTTCAGCTATGAGCTGGTAATTTTTAGCTCCGCCATTTATTCTGATTCTTTCATCTCGCATTAATAACATTTTTACCCGCATCGATGGGTATGAGGACTAAACGTTAGGCTCACCAGGTTTGGTTTGCTGGTACAAGGAGGTTGGGGTTTAAATCCCATCCGTGTGTATTAAAATTGATTTTTCCTAACTGGCTTCCCACTTTCCCTCCACGATAATGCAAGCATATTTCCTTTAAATTCTACTTTCCCTATCTCTATCAAATTAGTTTAGTTAAATGGAGAGAGCTCAGATGGTTAGTAAGACTCGACAAATAGACACGATGTATACCAACAAAACAGCAGAATGTTAAGTGTCTGTACTAGGCTGGGGTTCAACACCCATCAATTGCACTAGACAATGCTTCTAGTACGATTAACGTTCCTGACTTTTATCTGGTAGCTTATTGGTGTCATGGCATTTTTGGTTTGGCCCTTAGATAATTTGCTTATATTTCATTAACTATAAAACGAAACCGACCTATAATTTAACTTTTCATCCACTTATCTCCACTAATTTAATTTATGGAACTCTAAAGTAAACGCATTAGAAACGAACTTATTGATCGTAAATGAAACTAATCTCTTAATAAATCATTTCCTTACATTTACTTCAACGTCCCCAATACCCCACCCCTCACCAATCTTCTGAAATGTCAGTGTGACACGCCATCCATCTGTCGTACTAAATTAACACAACAAGAAATAAAATTGATCTGTTTTATCTTTTTGTCAATAGAGTTATCTTCCTTTATATAGACATAATTACATTTTTATATGGCTAAAGTTGTTACATTGAATCTTTTCTACCTCGATACTATGATACATTTTGAGGTTTTATGTTCCCCCAAACTTAAAAAAAAGTGGGTCTTATATATAGGCTCGTTTGTCTATACCTAGGGCTACAGCCAAAATGGTTTAAGGAATTGCGTTTGAACTTGATATTTCGATTTTAATTCTAGCTCTAAAATTAATAGTAACTTAATAAAGACTAAATTTAGATTTTTTTTTGAAAATTTTGAGATTGTTAGAAAAAAATACTTACGATTTTGTTCAGCATGGATTATCTGGTGGCTCTGTTTTACAGGATAAATAACACATTATTTATTTGTTTTTTGGGGAAAAAAATATTTAATGGTAGTTTATTGATATATTGTATATTTTTAATTGCATTTCAAATTATGATAAACATTTGAGAAAGTGTGTGAATTCTGCTGTGACATTTATTACCTAGGGTGACTTATATTAAGAACATCATTCCTAACCTCCCCCCTCCCCTCCCCCCATGTACTGCGTCTTACTATCTGTCCGGGCTATCTGCATCTTTACACTTGCATACCCTCTTACTTGTGGAAGGAGAGTGAGGCATTATGAAAGAAATAAACCTAAGTATTATGGTATGAATTCTAACCCCATGCTTCTAATCATCGGAAAAATATACAAGAAAAGGCTGACGCTTATGACAGCTTGCCAACAGATTTTGGTCACACACCTAAACTATCAAGTAAAATTTTCCTGGAGTTTACCGTTTGTTTATTGTAACGTACTTGGACACAAATTAAGTTTAAAACATAACTTAAAAGGTGTCACTTAGAATCAAACTAAACATTCCTATGGTGAACAATTTATTATTGGGCTTTCTCATACAGGGGACTTTGTGGGCTTATAATAGAGATGTCATTGCACTGGTAGCCGTGTTGTCTAAGGCAACAGGCTCACGATTGGCTTAATCACCTGTAAAAAACCATGCAAAATTTCAAACCTCGGCTGGGTTCACTAAAGTGTTTTTAAAAATATAATTTATAATTGTGAATCTCCCATCCCTACAAGCTATGTCGAGAGAATAATAGGCCTATGGCCCGCATCACGCGACTGTAGGAAAGGTAGTATCACGGGGTCAGTAATAGCTCAGCATTAAAAATCTCCCACTTCAGTGGTCGAATGGTCTAGGGCGTCAATCTAGTGTTAGCCTGGCCTGCTGAAGACAGGGAGCTTGGGGTTAGAATCCCGGTTGGGTTTACTGAGGGTAGTTTTTCCTTAAATGGTTTCCAGCTCTACTTGCATAAAAATGTGGGTATATTACCTATAAAATGCTTCCTTCCTCATACCTATCCCATTGTAGTGATTATTATAAATACGTATAACCTGAACAGTTAGTAGGATGTGGTAAAACAAAAACCATCGTAATTAGTGCCCCTTTCATTGTAAGATAATACAGCCCGCTCTACACAACTGTATGAAATGTAGTATCATTTCTATCTAACGGGGTCAGTATTACAAATAAACGTAAACCCCTCCTAGTATTGGACGGTAATGCGGATCACATTACATAACCGTATGAAATGTAGCAGTATTTCTATATCACGGCGTCAGTGCCTTAACGCACATAAAATCAACCCTCTCAGAAACCCCTACTAGTCATCAACAGGACCCGGAATTTGATGACCTAAAAATCATCAAAAAATGACCTATAAAATGACCTAAGAGTTCTAAAAATAAACTTCAATTTTTTAAAGAGTCGTAATAAATGCACACGACTAAATCAAACACGTGTTTTACAAATGTAAGCTAAAATATACATTTACAGTGAAAAGCCCTTGGCAACTAAATTCTTGCATTCCGCTAAATATAGCCTAATATTAGTTTTCAAATATCTCCTTCAGAAGTAATAACTAACCCCTCCCAACACAACCCTCTCCAGCTTAGAAGCAGCGTTTCACCAAGAATGTGCATTTTATAACCAAACAAGCAAAGAGGATACAACATTCATGGGGACCATTATCTTTTAATTCTGACAACTGTGTGCCGAAAAAATGTATCGATTTATAAAATTTTGATATTATTAAAAAGTAATTTATTCAACACCTATGCCTTAAAATGATAAAAAAATTACTAAAAATAACTCTAATATTTATTTTAAACAAATGCGTGAAAATGAATCCAAAAGGATGAAAAACCAAGAAAATACTACCTAAAATTTCAAAATGACAAAAAATGACATAAAATTTATATTCCTACAACCAGGTGATTATGAACAGAGTTAATGTACTTATGAGCATTGTATATTATGAACCAATAAACATATGACATGTCATCAAAATCCAGGTTCTGGTCTTCACATATTCGTATGAAATATAGTCCCACGTTTTGTGAAGATTATCGTGTGAGGTTGGATAACTTTGTTTAGGATAAACTCAACATTAAATAATTAAAAAACTATTAAATGCATTATCATTTAAAGCAAACATTTTTTAAAATATAATATATTTTATTCGCCTACTCTTTGATATTAGGAACTCGCAAGTCCATTGCTGCTCTTACAAAAGTACGCCACCTCTCTCTTTCTTGAGCTAATTATGTCTTGTATAACTCAATACACCCCATCTACCTCAGGTCCATTCTAATGTTTAAAGCTTTAAACTATACTTGGCCAGAAAGAACAAAATATCTATTAATTTTTCGTGTTGTTTATAAACAGAAAAGATACCATCTTTAGACAAAAGGGTGGAACTAGTTTGACACCCCGATGATTTATTAATAATAACTAGTAAGTGTTCTTTTAAATTCTGTTTTTCTTCGTAATTAGCTATTGGAGCACTAATGACCTAACGATGTTGGCACGCCTTCTAATATCGAAAAATCGACCATTAACACAAACGTAGACCCAAAGTACTAAGTTTTGATGGTGGTTTTTTTCTTCTTCAATAATACTTAGCAATAAATATCTTAAGCACACATCGCAAACATAGATTGTTAAGAGTTAACTTCACTTGAAAGATAGTTGATAAAGTTAAGACGTATTTTAGTCCAAATTTTTGTGGGCATATTGTTAGTTTACCAATACATTTTTTGTTCAAAATATCCTGACTATTATTTAATTTTGTTTATGACTTGGTACTATTACAGGCCATCAACGGCAATCTTAGAAACAACAGAATAACTATATAAGCATTAATAGGGAGAGGGGATAGTAAAAGGAAAGTGCAAATCACATGTTTAGCCCCCTTTTACCCTAAATTAACATCACCATCATACAAATGAAACAAACATAGTTTAATCTAACCCTTATTTTTCCATCATCGATGACCAAGAGTTATTCGAGATTTACGAGTAACTCATTGCGAATTACATCCATATTAATTTGAGGTGACTTACATACAATTATTAGAGCTCATAGATACTTCCATCCTATCTTGAACAATATGACCTCCATCCTTTCTTAAGCCAAGGTGACTTCCATTATCTCTTAAGTCAAGGTGACTTTCCTTCTCTCTTAAACCAAGGTAACTTCAATCCTTTCTTAAGCCAAGGTGACTTCCATTCTTTCTTAAACCAAGGTGACTTCCATTCTCTCTTAAGTCAATGTGACTTCCATTCTCTCTTAAGTCAAGGTGACTTTCCTTCTATCTTAAACCAAGGTAACTTCAATCCTTTCTTAAACCAAGGTGACTTCCATTCTCTCTTAAGCCAAGGTGACTTCCATTCTCTCTTAAGTCAAGGTGACTTCCATTATCTCTTAAGTCAAGGTGACTTCCATTCTCTCTTTAACCAAGGTAACTTCAATCCTTTCTTAAGCCAAGGTGACTTCCACTCTCTCTTAAACCAAGGTAACTTCAATCCTTTCTTAAGCCAAGGTGACTTCCACTCTCTCTTAAACCAAGGTGATTTCCATCCTCTTTTAAGTCAAGGTGACTTCCATTCTCTCTTAAGTCAATGTGACTTCCATCCTCTATTAGGTCAAGGTGACTTGCATTCCATATTAACTCGATGTTACTTTCATCCTTTCCTAGCTATTATCCCCTTTATTCGTCATAGCTCACTAATCCCCGTTAGTACCTGAAAATAATAATAAATAAAATTACACGGTACGAAAGACCCTTGAGATGTTGGCCGTGCTCTAGCAAATGGCGTTCAAAACCATTCGTGGAGTCAACCGATAAATAATAAAGCTAACAGAAACACTGGCGTGTCCTAGCCGTCACCATTGATTGTGGTTTGAACGTATCCGGTGGCTGAGAGATAAAACCGGCTATGTCCACACGGCAGTAATATTAGCTATAGAGTTCACAACCATCAAACCCTCATTGGCTCATCTAGTCTAGTTTTCCTGTGACGAGGTCGGGGTTCGAATCCTAGTATGGTGTACTCATGGTGCTATTTTCCTAAATGGTCCATCATCAACAAGTTTGACTACATTTCCTCCTAGTTATACTTTCCTCTTCTCTGCGTTAATAACATAGTTTAAGTATTGAGATCCACGACCAGGTCGTTAGATGCGATCCACAAAAAATAAAGAGTTCCAGTTTATGTTAGTTTACAACTTGCAGCCACACTACTTGTACACACTAGCCACCAGAATGGGTGGCCATGAAGTCTAAGGCACCTGTGTCGTAATAAACTATATTTTCGGTGGTTTATAGAGTTGGGATTCCAGTATAATTCGAACGCTCGGTCGTTGTAGGTGTTGTCAACATGTGACTTAGTACTGTAGCTTTACCATCCCTCTAAAACGTTAAACGTGAATGCAGTTCCTTTAAAATGGCCCTCCTCGTCCCTACCCCTTAATGAGTAGGATTACACGCTTCGGTGGCTGTATAGTCTAAACTCTAAAGCGTACCTTTCACAATAGACTAGACTGCCGGTGACGGGTATATCGGGATTCAATCCTGGTCGGTGTACTAAAATGTTTTTTTCCTAAATGGTTTTCCATTCTACCTTCACGAAAATGAGGTACACTTCCACTAAATTCAACCTTCTCAATCCATAACACATTAGTGTAATTAGTACATAGGCGTTTAGCTAGAACGGGTAGTATGACGTTATGTTAACAACAAAACTTGGCATTAAACGTAATAATAATAATAATAATAATAAAAGTTTTGTTCAATTTATTGTTGGCATACTAAACTTAAGTGTTCGATAAAAAAAAAGTTGAAAATTGTAAAACAAATATTGTTGGGAACTTTTAGAATTATTTTCATTGTTCTATAAACAATATTAGTACGTCTATTGACTTTTAAGGTTCATGCAGTAAAATCTTTTTGTATGTATTAAAATGGTTAATACACCAGCTAAAATATTGATGAATGTACACAACATTGTTTGTTTTAAAGCTATGAATTGGTTTCTGTAGCAGAAAAAACAGTTCTTTTCTAGTAAATAAAATGTTAACAGTGACTTAAAAATTTTAGGTGGAACCCAATAAAAGAAATACTCATCCTTTTCACTTTGTCTCTTAACAAAGTTGAAGTCACTTTTAACCCCCTCCCCCACCCGAAATTGTTCTAAGTTTTTAATATGAACCTTAAAGATAACCTTGTATCACACTTAAATAACTTATAGAGGCATTCACTTCTAAAAAAATTCAATTAAAGACCACTCTAAACAGCTATTAGGGGCATTTAGTTTAAAAAAAATTCCAGGTGAATATCACTCTCAATTTCTTCTAGAGACATCAGATTTTAAAACAAATTCCCGTAGAGGGTCTTTCTAAATAGCTTCTTTATACATATAATATTTAAAAAATTCAAGTGATGATCACTCCAAATAGATTCTAAAATCTTAAAATTTTCAGAAATGTGTTGGAAGAAAATCACTTTTAATAGCTTCTAGAGTAATCTGATTTAAAAAAAAAAAAAGCAAACTAGGACCAATCCAAATAGCATTAAAGGACATCCACTTTTAAAAATGTGCTAGTGAAAGACCATTTCAAATAGTTTTAGTGGCATCTAATCTTTGGAAAAAAAAACTATGTGAAAAACACTCTAAATAACTTCTAGGACATTAAAAAAATTGGATGAAGACCATTTCAAATAGCTTATAGGGAATTTAATCATTTATAAAAAAAAAAATTGTGAGCATTTCTTAAAATAGCCTTAAAAAGCATCAGAATTAAAAAAAAAATCCGAATGACTACTATAAAAAGCCTCTAGTAGTATCCAAATATTAAAATATTTCGGGAAAGCAGTACTCTAAAGAATAGCTGTTGAAATAGTTAACTGGGATATAGGAGGGTATTAAGTCACTAAACAATTTATGTTACTTCCTTCCCCTCCCTATTAAATACATAAAGTCCCACTACTACTGTATAAAATAGTAATGTTCTTATTTCTTAGGGTTTAATAGTAAGTTTTAACATGTCATAAGCTTAAGATTTTGAACTCCCTTCCGCCCTCTCCCCCCCCCCTCCCCGTCCTCCTAAAATGTACATTTTTCCTATGCCCACCTATAGGCACAAAAGCCTATTAAGATCAAGTATACTATCAGCTATATGCCGTTTTTATCCAGACATTTATTGGAGCAATAATTTCAAAAAAGAGCGTCGGTAGCGATGTTGTTTTGTTACCATAGAGCGATAAAAAATAAAGAGTTGAATAATGGCCGTCTCTATGTGCAGGCTGAGAGAAAATATCGGGAAATGTTTCTCTTAATGTTAGTCCCAGCCCCCAGCTGGCGTTGGACTGTTATTAATTACACAACGAACAAGACAGGGCGCGCTGTGGCCTTTTATCGAGGCGAGAGTGTTTTGTTCTTAAGACACGGGGGCGGCACTTTCTGTTTCAAGGTCCGTCTGTTACGAGGCCGGGTCAAGTTAAACTTCAAGAACTGTTAAATTCATATTACACTTCTTTCATTGTTTATTTTACAAGCACTAAAACAATATATTTTCTACTCTCAGCTACAAATGCCAAAACCGTTGTTCCTATCTAATTCCAAGGTTCATCTGTCATGGGGTCAGTTTGTATTAGACTTTTATTTTTCATACCACGTCTTACTACTCATTCAAGTTATTTGCGTATTTATAGAAAATTGGAGAAGGATGATAAAGATGGAATTTGTACCTATTTTTGAAAAAGGAAGAGTTGAAAACCATGTAGGAAAAACACTCAAAATACACCCGCCTAAGATTCAAACCCTGCTCTCGTCCCTGGGAATCCAGTCTGCTCTAAGAGTGATGCCTTAGACCATGCAACCACTGATGCAAGTCATTACGAATTTATGTGGCAATATGTTACTTTTTTCATTGTTTATTTAACAACCACTTATACCAATTTTCCGCAAACATTTATAAGTTCACGGTGCACTTAACAATCCTAATTTTTTTTGCAGCGCATGGTTTTGTTTTAGGTACGCGCCGCGGTGGCAGAAAATGGATCAGGCAAACAGTTCAACGGTTGTACTTTAAGTCGAAATGAGAAAAGTGTAGACTAATTTTTTCCTGGAGTAATACATATTCCAAAATGAAAGGTGAGGGTTCTTTTTTCTGTTACCACTTCTATAACGTTTATAAACATTTCTTTCCGAAAACCATTACTAATTTGTGTAAACCATAACTCTAGCTTAGCGAGAAAGCTTTTGATTTTAACATATATGTTTACAATATTAGTAAGTACGAGCTAGTATGAAATGTAGATGACGCAAGACTGCCACTCGAGCCAACTTTATTCGTATTTTTATTGAACAACGATGCGTGACACTCCGGAATGTATCCGCACGGCACACCTAATTCACCGCCGCAATATACCAGTGTGCCCCGGCACACCATTTGCGGAACACTTGACTTATACAAGAGCGTGAATAGACTTGTTACTTCTAGGCTGCGAATTTCTAACTATTGTCTCTTCGTGTGACAAAACTAACGAATATCTCTTATTGTTACGTCATTTTAGGCATGATAGCCGTAGCCGACAAGGTAACTTAACTACACAATATAATAAATTATGATCATCACATTTTATTAGCTAGCTTACTAGTTTCTTATTTTCATAACTATAAAATTTATCAAAAACTATAATATTGCGTAAATTTAATAATTAAATAATACTGATGGCTAATTAAGCAATTCACTATTTAGAAAATATTAAGAATATCAAATGAAGTTTGAAATCACAATATTAGTTTTGTTTCCATCCCACACAATAAAGAATATTCTAACAACTGTGGCGCCATTGATACCAAAATGTTTCAGAGTGCAGTAAAATGTTTGTCCTGGTTTGTTTTTTTCTTGTTCTACGTCATACTAGCCATTCAAGCTATCCACCACATATTTGAACTAATGAGGTTGGGCTGGAGAAGGTAGAACTTACAGTAGTGTACCCTTATATGTGTGTATAGAGAGGCGTATTCAATTTATGCACAAAACGACAGCTCGGTACACACGCAAGTACATCCTAGACACACTAATATATCCAGTATCCAGGCAGAGGTAATGCACGCTCCATCCAATATTTGATAAAAGAACAAAATGGATTGAGGCCATATGACATAATTTATTGGCCCAGCCTGGCAAGAGAGGATTAATAAACTGTAACGGTAAATTTAACCTTGCTGGTGGCCTGGGTTCAATCCTCGGTCCCGGCAAAGAAACAATCACCCTACCATTACACATTAGCGTAAGTGCGTATAGCTCTAACGGGTAGTAAGACGCGGTGCTAATAATAATAATAAATTTAACATCAATATAGCAACAAAGGCAAACACAGTAAAATTAAGAAGAGGTTGTTTTGTACATTTCTAAAAGTTTGTTGTTTTTACTTCAAGAAGCATTCCCGTATATGCCCTTGTGGCTTTAGACGCAAAGCCAGCTATTTATTACTTAAATAGCTTTGACAAATTTGAGTTACATTTGGTAGTCTAAGTGGTAATACAGGTTTAAAGACTTCTTACTTCTATCACCCACATTGGTGGTCACACGATCCTAAGGTAACAGGCTAATAATAATTTGGAATGAAGTGACGAATAGGTTGAGGTTTGTATCTCAGCTGAGTGCACTAGGGATAGTTTTCCATGTGTAATTTACCCATTCCTTCTTCACGTTATGTAGGTGCACTTCCTCTAAACTCTGTTCACTATGCATATCATTTGTCTTAATTCGTTAATACTCATAGTGTTAAACGTAGTATTTAAACCATGTATATTACTTAGCTATACCTGGCATCAAATCTAGTAATCAGGATTGACATGAGATGTGACCTTTAGTGACGTCACGGGCTATTGGTCACGTCCGGTATAAGAGAAAACCCAAGGAAAACATAGTCTGTGATCTAAACATTTATCTACAAGTTATATTTTCTTAAGTTGAAATTTTAATCTTAACTATAAGGTATAAATTATAATAAAATCCTTTTTCTATGTACTTTTGTTGCTCTGGGAAAAATGCCCACTATTTAAACTTTATGCGTTTATGTTAATATGATGGATTTCTACGAAGAGATATTTAGCTTTAACACAGAACATACAGGGTGGCCCACGGAAAAGTATCCCACCTTCTA
Source organism: Timema poppense (assembly GCA_902141375.1). Classification (NCBI taxonomy): domain Eukaryota; kingdom Metazoa; phylum Arthropoda; class Insecta; order Phasmatodea; family Timematidae; genus Timema; species Timema poppense. The sequence continues at coordinate 54,273 of CABFOV010000640.1, forward strand.
TATCCAGCAGGCGCCTCACTCTGAATTGGAGGAGGTCAATCCTCTTCCACCCATATTGTGACATGAAGAATGAAGAAGTGAACTGCTTGTCTAAAGCTTTATTGACTCATTCTTCATGTCACAATATGGATGTAAGAGGATTGACCTCCTTCAATTCAGAGTGAGGTGCCTGCTGGATATAGGAGGCGGACTACGTTTCCATGGCCCACCCTGTAGTAATACAATAGGCCAAAACGCAAATAATATTAAACATTACGCGTTTTCACATATTAAAAAACATGTGGCAATAATATTGTTGGATTAAGGTACACATTTTTTGTCGCGGTCAACTTAAATTAGATTTTACTATATTTATTATTCCATAGGTATTGATACGATCTATAAAAATGACAGCATCACGGTCACATGTCTTGACGTATACATACATTAAAGTAGTTGTCAAATATCGCCCTTTATACCACACCCTGTTATGAAAAAGAGTGCCCCCCCAAAAAAGTGCAGCTACAGTCATGTCGAAAGGGGATTGGTAAACTACACTGCTAAACCCTGGTACACGCGGCAACATTTCTTGTACACGATTTTGTACAAGAAATTGAACCATATTTTGGCCACTCAGATTGCACACAAGTTTTACCCCAATACTGTTCACACGGTGATTGAGATTGCATTCAATTTTAAACCATATGAGTTTTTTGGCTCTTTTATGGTTAAGTTTATTACTTAATGAATAAATTTAGAAAATATTATTTACTGTAAATACTTTCTTAATCATTCATTGAGATCAATATGAATAAAGGATTATTTTCAAATTGTATTTTTACTTTCTATCAACCCCTTGTAGAGAGAGAGAAGTATTATGCTCGTAAAAAAATCTAGCTCGAGATTTTGAAAAATATCGACGTTTCATGGCCCCTGAAACTGAAAACGTGGTTTTCGCGATGCCGTATGTCTGTCTGTATCTCAGCCTAGAGCCGAAACAATTTTACCGATCGGACTGAAACTTGTCATCTAAGGTTTTCATAAGGTTCTCAGGAGTTTTCGGAATTAGTTATCTAATCCTAAATTTAAGGGCAGTTTACTGAAGGGCAAAAAGAAATAGAATTGATTTTACCGAAATCACTCGAATGGTTTTGTTTAGGTTTTGTATAAAGGCACTGTTTAACATTACAAACCTAATGGAAACTCTAATTTACCCGTAAAAATTGCTTTGAGGGTACTTAATAAAAATTAGAAGTTCTCATTTTAATAATATCTCCGCAACTAACTATTTGAGAAATAATGTATTATTGAAGATGTATTACTATTAAAAATAAAATCTTTTAATTGAAATAGATTTTTATAAAAGCAACATTTCCGAGCTATAAGCATATTGTGTTATATTTATATCTCATATATAATTTGATAAGCCCGATTCCGGTAATAGAAATTAAGAAGAAATTACTGAACAGATTTTGACAAATGACCACTCATTTTAACGGTTAGGAGTCCAGGAGGTCGGAAAAAATAGTAGTAAGTTCGTGAGAATGTTGTCTACGTTTTGTTCTACGCATGATAAAATAACGTTTAAATAGGTTTAGGTACGGTATGTATTATAAGCTCAAAAACGATAAAAAATTATGTTTAAATAAGTTTAGGTATGTATTATAAACTCAAAAAACGATAAAATGAATTTGAATAAGGTTTAAAAATAGCCAATTTATCTATCTAAGTATGATCTTTGGTGGGTTTTTTTCTTTCAAATAATGAGTTTTGAAGTTTATTTTATTCAAATAATGGGTTTTGATGTTCATATTGGCAAATAATAACACAATACAAATACATAAGTAAAGCTACGTTTCATTTTACCGGTTAATTTTGATGATATGATATTTAAAAGTAATGGTTTTTGTAACTCACTTATTTTTCACATTCTTACAAATACAGTAAGTTCATATATGTTTCCATTTTGAGAATTAAATTTTAGAGAATGCTATTTTAAAGTACCGTAATGTTTGAGGACCACATCTATATTTTCAGATGATCTCTCTTTCTCAGACTCTATCACGCTCTCGAACACTCTTTCACACTCTCTCCCCTCACACACTCTTTCACACTCTCTCCCCTCACACACTCTTTCACACTCTCTCCCCTCACACACACACACACACACACGCTCTCTCTTTCTTATACACTTTATCACGCATTTTCCTTTACATAATCTCTTTCTCACACAATCTATCTCCACCTACATACACACAGTCTTTTTCTCTTCTCCCAGTTTTTCTCTCTCTTTAACACTTACACATGCTCTCACTATCACTCGTTCTCACTCACTCCATCTCTCTCAGTTGCTCAATTTCAGTCTCTTAAACTCACTTTCTCACACTCACACTCTCGTTTTAACTATCACATTTTATCACTCTATCTATTATATATATATATATATATATATATTATTTGATATGCCTGTTTCCAGTAATAAAAATTGCGAGGAAATGACTGAACAGATTTTGACAAACAAACACTCATTTTAAATATTAGGGAATCAGGATGCTGGTAAAAATAGTGGGCTAAAACTCAAACACAATTTTTCAGGCGAATTTTCCGTTTTTTCCTTCTGTGTGGGCAGTGGGTGGTTCATCTGTACAACTATTCTTTGTTTACATCACCATGGAAACCATGATTTGTGTATAGCTGTATATTGGTAAAAAAAAAAATTGGGTTTGTTTAAAAATAATATCAGCTCAATCGTTACTTGAGTGGTTTGGTCCAACAAATAGTTGGAGATCTAGTTAGATATATATATTTATTTATTTAAAAGTCTTTGAAAACTAAACATAGACTTTCACGCTATTTGGTGGACATACCTGTTCCTCTTTTCTTATTGTTTCTGTGTCAGTGTATATTATTTAATTTATACGCGTTGGTGAAATTTGATGCTCTTTTTCTCCATAATGACTCTGTGAAAGAATTTATACTATCTCGTTTCACAAATCTTATGAGTTTTTAATAAATGTTTCCATTTTTAAAATATGTGCGGTGCATAGTACCATTTATTTTATTTTTAAACAGTCGAAAAACTTTTTATTTGAGGTTAAACCACTTACAATTATCGTAATTATTTATTTTTTCAAACATTCAGTTGACAATAATTTTACAATCACTCATTCTTTAGAAACTGACCTTCTAACAGTGATATGATATCGTGTTTATCACTCAAAAGTTGTACAGTAAAAATGGCCGATATAGGACGTATTCTGTGAATAAAATATTGTTAGTGTTGCGAAACATTAATTTTATATTAGATTAAATCGATTATCATACTTTTATCATAGCAACTTTATTGCATATATATATCAAGAAGAGACTTTTAAGAAAATTGTTTTAAGTTTATAAAAATAGAGAACTAAACAACGAATCTACAACTTCCCCAAAATATGGTGAATTTAGTATCAGAAGGCTTGCATGAGTGTGCATACCTTTACCTGTGAATCTTTCTGATAAATTTGGTCGGAAAGTTGAGTGGAATTAATTTGGACAGTCGTCAGTGACTATTATAATCTAGTTTTTGATCAGGATCCCTGGTATCAGAGTGCCATCTAGTGTCCCACAAGGATCACTAGCATCAGAGTGCCATCTAGTGTCCAACAAGAATCACAAGCATCAGAGTGCCATCTAGTGTCCCTCAATGATCCCTAGCATCAGAGTGACATCTAGTATCCCACAAGGATCACTAGCATCAGAGTGACATCTAGTGTCCAACAAGAATCACAAGGATCAGAGTGCCATCTAGTGTCCCACAATGATCCCTAGCATCAGAGTGACATCTAGTATCCCACAAGGATTACTAGCATCAGAGTGACATCTAGTGTCCCACAATGATCACTAGCATGAGAGTGCCATCTAGTGTCCAACAAGAATCACTAGCATCAGAGTGACATCTAGTATCCCACAAGGATCACTAGCATCAGAGTGACATCTAGTGTCCCACAATGATCACTAGCATGAGAGTGCCATCTAGTGTCCAACAAGAATCACTAGCATCAGAGTGACATCTAGTGTCCCACAAGAATCACTAGCATCAGAGTGCCATCTAGTGTCCCACAAGGATCCCTGGTATCAGAGTGCCATCTAGTGTCCAACAAGGATCACTAGCATCAGAGTGCCATCTAGTGTCCAACAAGAATCACTAGCATCAGAGTGACATCTAGTGTCCCACAATGATCACTAGCATGAGAGTGCCATCTAGTGTCCAACAAGAATCACTAGCATCAGAGTGACATCTAGTGTCCCACAAGAATCACTAGCATCAGAGTGACATCTAGTGTCCCACAAGGATCCCTAGCATGAGAGTGCCATCTAGTGTCCAACAAGAATCACTAGCATCAGAGTGACATCTAGTGTCCCACAATGATCACTAGCATCAGAGTGACATCTAGTGTCCCACAATGATCACTAGCATGAGAGTGCCATCTAGTGTCCAACAAGAATCACTAGCATCAGAGTGACATCTAGTGTCCCACAAGAATCACTAGCATCAGAGTGCCATCTAGTGTCCCACAAGGATCCCTGGTATCAGAGTGCCATCTAGTGTCCAACAAGGATCACTAGCATCAGAGTGCCATCTAGTGTCCAACAAGAATCACTAGCATCAGAGTGACATCTAGTGTCCCACAATGATCACTAGCATGAGAGTGCCATCTAGTGTCCAACAAGAATCACTAGCATCAGAGTGACATCTAGTGTCCCACAAGAATCACTAGCATCAGAGTGCCATCTAGTGTCCCACAAGGATCCCTAGTATCAGAGTGCCATCTAGTGTCCAACAAGGATCACTAGCATCAGAGTGCCATCTAGTGTCCAACAAGAATCACTAGCATCAGAGTGACATCTAGTATCCCACAAGGATCACTAGCATCAGAGTGCCATCTAGTGTCCCACAATGATCACTAGCATGAGAGTGCCATCTAGTGTCCAACAAGAATCACTAGCATCAGAGTGACATCTAGTGTCCCACAAGAATCACTAGCATCAGAGTGCCATCTAGTGTCCCACAAGGATCCCTAGTATCAGAGTGACATCTAGTATCCCACAAGGATCACTAGCATCAGAGTGACATCTAGTGTCCCACAAGGATTACTAGCATGAGAGTGCCATCTAGTGTCCAACAAGAATCACTAGCATCAGAGTGACATCTAGTGTCCCACAATAATACTAGCATCAGCGTGTCTTCTAGTATACCACCAGAATAATTATCATCAAAATATATATTAGTGTGTATTATTATTATTAATATTATTAGCACCGTGTCCTACTACCCATTCAGTTTTTACGCATTTACGCTAATGTGTAATGGTAGGGTGATTGTGAGATGAAATGGAGGACCTACAGCTTAACGTGGAATCCGAACCACTGGCGAGGTCTGGCATTCCCCACATTCACAAGATGTCTTGTCAGAGGTGAAGGAAGGGTTTGGTAATCAGATAAATCTGTGCCGAGACAGAGGATTGAACCCCGGACCCCCAAAACAGAAGTCTGGCATCTTACCTCTAGACCACCTTGTCACCCTATAGTATTATAATATACTGTTAAAGTTTAAGTTAATTTCTAAATCCTTCCATCAAATTAGTAAATATTTAATTGCTAGGGCTGGGTGTATAGTATTAAACACACTGCTCTAGGTTAAGTTAGTTTGTAGGTCCTGCCATCCAATCAATAAAAAATATCAAGATGCTAGGTATGGTCGTGTAGTAATAGACGTAATGTCTTAGTTTAAGTTTATTTGTAAGTTATCTAGATATTTACTAATTTAATAGTAGAAGTTGTACTACGTGTGTCCTTTCGTAGGTTATGTTAGTTTGTCAGTTAGGTGTTCATAGAAGTGGTTTAATTTGAATGTGCACGGTTATTAATATCCCCATGAACAACCACACAGCGACATGGAATTGAACCCGAGTACCATCACGAGGCTGCCCTTGGCTGGTAGAACGGTTATTTTATTAACTTTATTCCCCCGGTATGTCCTCTAGTCTTTTATAACTTTGTCTGTCGCGTCAAGAAGACGGCGGATATAGAGAGCTACAGGGAAGGATCAGGTTGAAACGAAAGGATTCTATTGCAAGGTGGTGAGAGAATCCTTTTATTGGATAGGAAGTATTTTTTACAAGAAGATGGAGAGGTTTTGAAGAGGGCACGCCGACATTTGTTCTTTGTCGATGGGAAGAGATCGAAGGGATTTTATATACAATGTCACGACACTCTTTCCTTGGCAGGGGGTGGATTACTTTCTTCCCAGGAAATTCTTCGCAGTCTGAATAAAATTCAGGCCTGGTCGACAATGACCCGTTTTTAACAGACGGATACTTTTTTTGCACTGCATCTTACAACCCGTACAGGCTATCCGCATATAATAACGATAATAGGCTATTTATTAGTAAGGTAGAATTTATATTAAATGTACCAGTGAATGTATGGAGATAGAATAACAAACAATTTAAAATCACCATCATCACACCTGGTAAGGATTTGAACCCTGATCTCCCAATCATTAACAAATTGAACTAAATTACACTGAAATTTTTGTCTATATGACCCATTGTGATGGTTTATTCTTTTATTAAAATTATTTTTCAATAATATATTGTACCTAATTTTTCATATCTGTGATTAATGTTTGATGACTTAAATACAGTACTTTGTTTTTAAGGTTTGTATGTTTATATAGTTACGGAAGCTTTATATGATAAATGTCAAATATTAAGAATATTGGACATACCATTTACAAACCAAGAGATCATCACAAAATCTATCAGGAGAGATATTAAATACACTATTAGGCCACGATCGAACCAGAAAATCGCATTGAAGTGAGTTTTTCTGTGTTATTCACATAACAATGAAATCGGGACTAGTGACATTTTTTTTAAATGTGTGACACCTGATTTGATCTGTGCTACATAACTAAATTATATTGCACGTTGTCATTATTATTATTATTATTATTATTATTATTATAGTTATTATTAATAACACCGCGTCTTACTACCCGTTCGGGTTTTACGCACTTACGCTTATGTGTAATGGTAGGGGGATTGTGAGATGAAATGGAGGTCCTACAGTTTAACGTGGAATCCGAACCACGGTGGAGGCCTGTCATTCAACATATTCACAAGTTGTGATTAATGCACGTCTTGTCAGAGGTGAAGGAAGGGTTTGGCAATCAGATAAATCTGTGCCGGGACCGAGGATTGCACGTTGTTCGTGGGACGGGGGAAAAGGGGGGGGGGACTCTTAAGAGTGAAAACAAATTGAATAAATATATCCACACAGTGCAGTATTTATTATGAAAATTGCTGTTTTGAAACTTCAAAACTACAAAATATAACTTTGGTTATATACGTACGTAAGTTTTTTGTGACCCTGTTAAAAATTACTTTATTTGTGGGAGGTAGAGTAAATTTACTTTAATTCACTTATTATTGTGTCTGATCTCAGAGCTTTAACATGATATTTCATTGAAATAAGCTTTTCATACGAATTTTTGTAACTATAAAACTTAAAACGAAAATATTTTTAATCCTATATAGATTTGATACCTTCACCTCTAGTTTGGTAGTTCTTAAATAACGCAGGAATTCTTGACATTTTCAACGCGTCCTGGCGCTTTGATAGTTCACCCCCTTACATTAGAATATTAAACCATTTCACAATTAAATAATTATGTGAGGAACATTTTGGCTTGGTTCGGTAAGTTTTATCTATGATTAATTCATATGATTCGACTTAAGAATAAGTGAAATTTAGCCAAAACCATCAAAGGCCGTTTTAGAAAAGACAAACTTTTTTGTATGTTTAATTTTGCGGACTATCTCTACCTATATAAAGCCTATATATAATATGAATGCAACATCTATCGACTCCCTCACTTTGACGTGATAAAATAAAATGAATCACCAAATATATTTAGGTTTTTATGGTCTAATCTAAAAACTTAAACTAAACTTAATATGTTTTAGATAAAGGTTACGTTGATTTAATGTAGGCTGTGGTCAAAATGATATATTTTTCTTTTAGCTTATACGTAGGTTGCTGTTTACATTTGCTTAAACTGGTGTTTTTTTTTCCAAATGGGGGAAAACTATACCAATATCGTTGAAAGCTATTTGTGAAAATAGAAAGGTTTTTTTCAGATTGATTCTCATTTTGTAGTCAAAATTGGTATACGAAGTAAAGTGACCTTATTACGTGGATAGTCATCCACACGAGTACAAAAATAGAAACCTTTTAGGTTTAACTGCTCAAAATGAAGGTACAGTATCGTGTCTTCTAAGTAACTCATTTGATGTTACTTTTGTAAAGATAAAAACACATTTATTTTAGTAATTTTAGTATATAAATATTATCTATAAATTAAAATAATTTTTTTAAAGTAGCTAGGTAAACACAAACTTGTTCTTTTACAAACAAATGTGGACCAAGATTGAAACTACTACAAGATTTCGCTTCTTATTGTAACATTATGATGTATAATGTTCCAATGGGACCACGCCCACTACGAACATTAATGGATGTGACGCTTCAATTCTTACTACCCGCCCCAATAAAATCAATTAATCTTAGGATCCCTACAATAGTATTGTTCGCTGTTGTAGTTCTTGTAGGCTAAGAAGAAATAATATAACCATGCTGGACAATATGTTTCACAACTCGTATCAAACCAATGTAAAATATATTATATCCACGTACTAACCGTTTGAATATGCTGTCTCTAGAAACCTGCTAGGCTGGACGACTCGCGGTAAACCAAGACCGGCGAATGGAGCATGAGAAGCCGGCGAATCTACCAACACATCTCCGCACTTCAGCTGTACGTGCGTGAAAATGAACCTACGATTATCTACTTCGTCTAGAAGACAACTACGTTGCTGACCTCTGGCGGACACTGGAGAAACTTACTTAGAAACATCGTATGATCCACTATAGTCCAATGGAGCAAGATCAACGTTCATCGAAATCCACAAGTTTTGCAGGCATCGTGACGTCACGACGTGTGTTTTGTTTCCCAATAACAACAATGAAAATCCCTATATAATGGCTATGCTACAGTGTAAAGACAGACTATTCTACCTTCGACGATCTACGACAGGACATTGCCATGGAGCTGGGCAATGGCTAGGAAAAGGACTTGTAAATGTTTCGTATTTCGTCGCTTAGACGAGTGGAGTCATGGACTCTAACTTTTTTCTTTAATCTTCGAACTTAGAAAATATTCTGTTTTAAAATTTATTAAATTCTTTTTTTGATCATCTACTTAAATTTAAATGTCGCCGCTCGGGCGCTAGTCTTTTTATTGTACTTTTTCACGTATATATTTTGGGTTACGTAATAATTAGAAGTTGTCAGATTTATATTTATTTGTTTGAATTTGCAGAGTATTCCCGTTTTTTTTATTGTAACTTTTGATATTAGCATATATAGTTAGAATTAAAGTAACGAGATATAACCTTTTGAAACTTGAATTAGTATAACTTTGTAACGTAAGTTCCTTTTGAACAACTCAGTTTGTTTGTTTAGTTTGGGAACTGTGTGTCCCATATTCTGTCAGGTCGAGTAGTCCCGTGGGTGATTGGCTTGTGTCTGGTAGTCAATCTCTCACGTTTATGTAAAGTTTGTATTGTATTTCGTCAACATTTACTTTTCTTTCAAGTTTAGATATCGTTGTCTGCGCATAACGAAACCTTTTGAACAATATCAAGGTGCCCATTAGGCCCTTATAACTTTTGTAACACATTTAAATAATTACTCTGTAGTTTTGTCTCATATAGACCGATCTATCAATTTTGTGATAGATATCATGTTTCCTTTTTATTTAAATACTTGCACAACTTAATGTCGTAAAGTTGTTTACTTCGAGTATGATTTCCAACAGAACTCATTATGATATAATGAGACCATTTGTTTTCTTCTGCGCTTTTGTCATTTATTGAATAAAATTACTCTTTGTTGAATTTACGTATTTTTACAGATTCCATTTATGTATATGTAGTTTATATCCTCTCCCTTTATTACCTTCTGATGGTCGAGGTAATAACAAGACGTAGAGAGGGTGTACATTATTTGAGCACCGATAATTATTCCTCGTTCCAGCATTACGAGTATTTACACTAATGAAGTAGGGAATTGGAAGGTAGAATTCTAGAGGAAACTTACTCCCATTTGGGTGGAAGTAGAATGTGGAAACATTTAAGAAAAACTGCCCTCAGTATATCCGACAGGTATTCGAAACTGGATTCTTTTGTTACTTACAAAGAATACCAGACGATAATAATGATGATTAAACCCCCACACAATACGGCAGATGACACTATTGTTTTTCTAAAATAAATTTAAAATAACAACTTATTTTGAATATAAAATTTCAAAATAAATCGAAATAGTTTTGAAAGCACAGGGGTGGACACGATACATTAGAGTTCGTGAAATTGAATCTGGTCCTCCCGACCTGTGGTTGGCCTCCCTGAACCTTATGTATGTTGACGGGCAACTGTCCAAGAGATATAATACGATGACAAGGAGACGACTCTCTGATGAAAGATAGCGGACTTTGCTTGCCAAATTCCCCGGCCAAAGGTTGTGAACTACAACCTACTTTCAACCACAAATACTCCCTTGATACGGGCTTGACGAGTAGTTTTCGCCTCTCAACTCTTGACCTGGGCGCAAGGGTAGATTGGTACATTATTTGCCCTTTGGACAGGTTAAATGTTTGGGGCCCATAAGCATTCAAAGTTACCACCCTTTGAAGGATAGAAACTTTGCCACCCCCAAGAAAACAAAGTTTCTTAACCCAATACAACATTTAACATCCACCACTAGCACCAGGAAACATAATATTGTGGCAAGAGGACGAACACACACAAATAAAAATTTATTTTCACCCATTCTTTAATTGAACCAAGGTCTATTCCACCTGCAGTCAGCCTCGCATACCACTCAGGTACGTAGACAGGCAACACAATATAATCCTCGCCCATGTATGTGAGTCTTCCTCCGTGTTCTTCTTGTACCTAGGGGTCGGCGGGGTTTAAGGGTTTGAGGAACAGGGGTGAATCTTTTTTTTATTTGATCGCCCTCCAACGAGTCAGTTCCCGGGGTCTCTCTAAGTCTGGAGATCCGTTTACGAGCAGAATGTGGCAGACCTGTAGGATAGAGAGTCATGGAGGAACAAGGAGAGGAAGGGACTCCCCTGCCTTCATCTCTTTTTGTTATCTTTCTTCCAGAGAAAGGAAGAGTAATGCTTGGTGAGTGGCTCATTGAGTTAGTGGCACCCCAGATATAAATAAAGGCTGTCTCGATCATCATCAAATTTTAAAGGGATGCAAGCCTACATGTGAAGATGGTTCTTAGACTAAAACGTACAAGATTTTTCCCAGGAGTCCGAAAGAAACTTAACACATATTAAAACATTCAAAAAGTTATGCCAGAATTTAAAAACATGAAATAAAAACAATTGTTTCATTAAAAACGCTAAAAAGAATAAAATAATCTCAATTTTGGGAAATTATTATGCGAATTTTTCTTATTAATCCTTTAAAGTCACTTGAAGGTGGACAGGCCATATATTCGGACACTGAAGCGGGTCGTTCTATATTCAATTTTCCATAGAGCCACACAAATGGACACATAACAAATACTTTAGTCCCGTCTTGTTTGGTTTGTTGGGAGACAATAAGGTTTGGGTTCGAATCACAAACGGCATTACCGAGTTTATTTCTACCTAAATAGCTAACTGCCTTTCTTCCCCGAAAATTTGGATATATCATCTATTAATTCCTTCCTCACCAATCCTACTTAATTTAGTGTAAATATGAGGATAGTCAGATGTGGCACAAACGCGGCACACAAAAAACTGAATATTTTCAAGGAATATATCGGGAACTATGGTCTGTGGCTAACAATGTTCTGACAAATAAGCATTATTATTATTATTATTATTATTATTATTATTATTATTATTATTATTATTATTACAAATTAATAGTGCAAGTAGCATATTAAACGTTTTACAACTTTTTTACCTCTTCTCGTAACTCCGTCTTGTTGCAGCCTGATTACTTAAGGGGACCATTCACGAAACTATGTTGAAGCAACCGGGTTGACAATCTCGTCGCTTTCGACCAAACCTTTCAAATATCTTCCAAGTCAGTGGGCAGACGCAATCAGATTGCAGGAGATATTTAGATCGCCCAAGTGATATTTTGACCGCGGACCCGATCGCATTCGCCGACAATTCGAAGCAGATTGCATAGTGGTTTCATGGCGAATGGAAGTTGGTAACAAGATCGTTCGACCTGCTGGCTAAACTCGGGATGGAAAGAAGGAAAAACGAGTGGAGATCCATATTTTTGCAGTTTTTAAGACAAAACATCTTGGGGGGGAGGCGTATGAAAACGGGTTTGCTTCAGTATAATGGCATTTGATCGTAAACTTTTTTTAAACGAAGGTAAATATTCCTGGTAGATTCCACAATGTTCATGAGAGATATTCAAGAACTGTTGATATAAACATGTGTACAAAATTAAACTAAAGGTATATACGAGATCAATATTTTATTTATGATGAACAATGCAAAAATATGGACCGTAACTTGAGATGGCTACCGTCCCCCGCTCCCCTTCAATTGTGAATAGGATCGCTTGAAAACACTGTATATATATGTATGTATAAATGTATGCCTACACGTCACACAGGGTTAACTAGAACTGATGGAAACAAGATGGAGGAAAATACCGATTGAGAAACAAATGAATGGGTAGCTGGTAGGGCAACCGAGTGTCTTAGCAATTTGAGATCAATCACATTGTACAATTCGGTTGCTTCAATTTCGCCTTGTATGGCGTTACTTTCACAATAGACAAGACTGCGGAAGAAAATTGAGACCGGGATCCCAATCTCGGTACGGTGTACTGAGGGTTTTCCCCTTTAATGGTTTTCCGGTCTCCCTCCACTCAAATGTGGGTACAGTTTCTCTAAATTAATCCTTTCTCATTGGTGTAATTGGTACATATGCATATAATCTGAACAGGTAGTAAGACTCGGTGCTAGAATAGAATTAGCCTCGCGAATGAAACCCTTTTGACCGATCAACCAGGAGCGCCCGTATTCCTTAATATTGTAATGATATAAGACTCTTAAAACACAACTGTAGGTGTTTGATAGCCGGAAATAACACTATATACCTCCTTAATATTGTAATGATATAAGACTCTTAAAACACAACTGTAGGTGTTTGATAGCCGGAACTAACACTATATACCTCCTTAATATTGTAATGATATGAGACTCTTAAAACACAACTGTAGGTGTTTGATAGCCGGAACTAACACTATATCCCCTCTTATTTCTGTTTCTTTAGACTGTATATTTTGTTAGGGATAGCATATGACCTATTCATCCTCCTAATCCTATTATGTAATAGGATATATAAGATATAGGTATAAGAAGAAATAAATGTACCCAAACTGAGTATATACAAGACCTTCCGACATTTATTAAAAATAAATTGTCTTTAAAGGTAAATTTTCATCAACTCTATCCATCTAGATTTATTTTGTGTTTATTTAATATATGGTATTTAATGTTCACTTTCTGAACTGACAGATTATATTAACACATGACTTACAAACTAACATAATTCTAGAACAGACACCACTCTCAGTCCACGGATTGTTAATTCATTGTTGAAAAGAGAGAGCCTCAATTTTTCATAATCATTCGTTTTTCGGCCATGCTTGTAATTGAACACGGGACCCTTAGTTAGGTAGGCAGACGTGATACCGACTTAGTTAATGTGTCGAACCCAGGTTTGTAAAAAAAAAACACGAAAAACTACACATAGATCCATGCCGGTGGGCGTGCGGTCTAAATGACAAGCTAACAAAGTCCAATATTCCGGGGACAGGGAGGTCGGGATCTGAATACAGGTTGAGCATACTGTTGTTTTTTTTCTAAATGGTTTGACATTCTTCCTTCACGCAAATTCGGATACAGATGCTTTAAAATAATTATATCCTTCTCATATCTATTACATTAACGTATATATATATATATATATATGTGTGTGTGTGTATTTACTATATATATATATATATGTATGTACTATATAGCCTATGTAACTTATATAGCTATGTATAGGGAGATCTTATCCAACTTATGTGGCTATATATTAAATATAGGGCCTATAAAAATATATGTGTATAGCCCAACGGGTAGTGAAGCGCGATGGGTAAAAGATAATTACCCTAATGTGCAACATAATCATATGGATAGACCGAGGAATTCTCCCCCGTTGAGTTTGGGGCGAGGAAAAAGGGGAGGGGGTGGATGAGCACTTGTGCCATGCACCTCACTAAAAAAAACATATCTCATGATCTTATGACCGAGTTCTTCCATCTTTCATTCCTCCGTGCAGGAGCGACTGGAAGGTGAAGGATATGGGTAGGGGCTGGTATATTGAGGGGGGTATCGGGGGTAGCTTCGCTCGACCTGCCCAGGACGGGTCGATGCTGACGTCACGGGCGTATCTCTCTCGCTCGCTTTCTCTCTCTCCATAGCAACTCTCCGGATCAATCTTCTCTCCCTGCAGCTTCCCCGCGCGAATCGTATGGATCCTGCAGCAAGCAAGCAGTAGCAGCAAGTCTCGCGGCCCGGTTTGACCGCCCTGTTTGACGACCAACACCGTATTTTTACCCTTACAAGAAAACCCAGTGCTTCCAACGGACAGTTAAGATAGGATCATCATAAGCACCCCCGCGGGTAAACAAAGCACTAACTGGTTATTTCGAACATTTAAAAATAGGAACTGCTTGTCAAAAACCTTGTTTATGGGGGGGTTTTTTTATTCGAAAACTAAATTTTAAAAAAAATCTATTAAAACCGATGTTTCATTGGTGGTTGAATGCTTCTACAGAATTTGTTCTTTATTTAAACTATTAAAATAAGAACTCGATAAAAAAAAGTACTAACAGCACAATTTCGTTTCACATTAAAAATAATTATCTACTTTATATTTTTATTCAAAATTTTTAAGATAAGGTTTTCATGTTGTTTAATTTAAAACTGTGTTTGGGATGTGCAGTTAGATATATCAACAAAACACTAATTGAGTCCATACTCTCTCTTATTTATTTTCAAAGCTAAATAACATATTATAAATGTCCCTACAAAACCATTAATTCAAATTAACATTCAAGTACGTCATCGACTCAAATATTGAGAGCCTTTTTATTTTAAAATAACAAATTTTATTTATTTCATGGGGCACATTTTCAATAAATAATTGGAAAAATATTTTATTATGATTATTTTTAAAAAAAATGCTAATATTCCCGTTTAACTTCACGTTTTAGTGGGGACAACACTTTTAAAAGCACCCGAAATCTTTTTTATAGACACCATTTTACTAGCTAGGGAAACTTTTTCCCAGTTATTTTTTTCTTTTAGCACTGGAATATGTTGGCCCTTTTCAAACAAGTTAATTTGTTTGTTTAGTCATTAAATTGACGTGTCAATACATATTTCAGATTGTTTTTATTATTGCTTTTCAGGACTTAAAAATTTTAATGTAATGTAACACCTCCCAGACTTTTGCAAACTAACTTACAGTGATGGGAATCAATGTTCGTCAAACCGTGGTTTGCGACACCTTCTCTGGCTCGTGAGAAATATACGTAAGTGTTTATTTTGTTTGTATTAGACAAAAATCATTGGCTTGGTACTTATTGATTCATAATTTATATTTTAACATTAATATTATATTTCCTAGTGAAATTGTGATAACATTCACATCTTTGCTTGGTTATGGTTTTATTCTGTGATTTTATAAATGTAGTTAAACCTTGGAGGCTAGATGATAGGCCTAGAGAGATATAATAGTATAAAACTTACAAACTAACATTGTTTCTGACTATCTTCAATTGCTGAATAGTATAAGGCGTCACTCATGTGTTGGACTGGCCTGCTGATGATGGGGAGATCAGTGTTAGAACCTCGGTTGAGTCTACTGAGAGTAGTTTTTCTTAAATAGTCTTCCACTCTACTTCCACGCAAATGTGGGTAAACTACTCTAAAATTCTTTCTTTCTCATCCCTACACCACTAAACTAATTATAATATATTCGTACAACCCGAACAGGTAGTAAGAAATGCTGATAAATATTTTATATATATATATATATTTATAATGCACACGGCACACGGTCAAAAGTCCTTCGTCGTCAGGTTTGGTTTTCCGTTGACGGGAAGGTTGGGGTTCTAATTCCGGCTGGGTGGACATTAAATATTTTTTTCCACTCTTCCTCCGCGTAAATTCGGGTACTATTCCTCTAAATGATAGTTCCCTCATCCCTATCCTACTGATATAAATACGGATACCCCTGGCAGTAGTAAAACACTGTACACAAAAATAAACAAAACACGCCTTATTTTAAGAGTGTAACCATATTAGAATCGATAGGGGTTAGAAAATACATAGTAAATAAACACATTATAGGAAACCACCCTTCAGTTTAACCACCTTAAATTTGAACCTTGACCTCCACTGTCACCGGCAATCTAGTATACTAAATGTCTGTAGGGAATAACCTCCATGTTACCATGAAAGATAGCAAGCATATTTTGTCTGTTTACACTATGGTCTAACTTATAAGATAGGGCCATAGTGGACTCTGTCAAGGTAAGGTTGTCACCTTTTGGTTAAATGGCAGTGAACAAGCAAGCTTTGTATTGGTTTAACACTTAACACTCGTTGGGAAACCATTTATACTCTCTTAATTAACACACTTTAATTCGAACATTAATATTGTTGGCGGATTTTGCTTTGCATTTTAATTACTACTAAAATCATTTTTAAAGAATTTAGTGAGGTCTATTGAGAAACCTCAATATATATGGTAGTATTTTTTATATTTGAGTGAAAGTATTAAGGCAGATCCTCAACAATATATATTTTAAAATAAAAAGTTTTTTGATCAAGTGAAATAAAAATGTTTTCATAACAAAAAATTGAAATATAAAAAAAATTACTAAAAGCTTACTTTACACCCACCAATAAATAAACCATAAACATCAAAAGTTGAGAGCATTCCTCGCTATCGGCTGTGTTGTAGGTAACAACTTTCCCTACTCAAAACATCCAATTCCCCTATCAATTCAGAAATAATTAACTTTGGGAAAGTTAGTTCCCTGAGGGAGTGTCCCCTCCATCAGAACTGCCAAAAGCCAATCAACGGTCTCATCTCGTATGACGCCGCGCAAGNAATCACCCCCTCCCCTTTGCCAACTAATCACGCGCGAGCTCGGGCCGAGCACGATGATGAATTAATTAACAAAGTCCACGAAGGATCGCACTTCAAAAGATAAGAATCGCAGTGGCAAGAGTGCATTTTAGTAGCAAGGAGTTTGCCAGTGTTGTCTCCAAAGAGATTAAGTGGATGCCTTTACTGTTCTTATCTATAAAAACAACGCCCTTATAAATGCGGCGTCGAGTGACTGCCGAGGGCATAATCTGATCGCAAACCAAGTGGGGAATTTTTCAAGTGGCTTTTCTTTCACGTACCGGATTTTGGTTTCGAATTTTGCTTGATTATTTAACATGCCGTTTATAAGACATTTTCTCATTCAAATATTAAGTTACGAGATGCACGAAAGGGTCAAATAATAATAATAATAATCAATCGAGATTAATATTTTCGTATATTAGTCTAACTGGGAATTATTATTGGGACGTTTTTAGTGTGTAAAGTGGTAATACGTTTAAATCCTCATTGTTATAATAGACTTGCGATGTACTACACACATCTTAAACTCTAAAAGTATTTGAGATCTTGAAATAGATGCAAGGAATGGGGCGGAATGGTTCCCAACCCAACCACTTTTATAATAGAAAGCAGCACTGTTCTAAACACACATACTATCATAAGCACACAATTTACAAACTAACTAAACTTAGGACAGTACCTCCATTACTATAAAATCAGCCATAGGGGGTAATTATTTACTAAATGTATAATATACTGAATCCATTCACAAATAACAAATATCGTAATCATTACAATCCGGAATCTAAACAGGGTCTCCAATATTTGCGGTTGATTGGTCAACCTACTTAAATATATTGGTGTATTATGCCTTTATCACTTTTTTTATAGCCACACTTTAATATCAGTGAAGTTTGAATTATCATTCCCTTACTATGGTTAGTGAACATTTGAAGATCAAAAGTCGGTCTTGCTCACTATTCAAGCCATGTTTTCTCAAAATTAGTTTGTCCTTTCCTTAAGGCTGGATCCTTCAATGATCTTCACCGTGGTCAGAGGCATATAGGGCTTAAAGTTAACCAATTTGGCTTTTTTACACTAATTCAGCTTAAAGTTTACTACACAATTAAGATGATTTAACTAAAAAATAAAGTCTTGTTTGACAAACTTTAAATCTGCACAATACTTTTATATGGCTTTAAAAATGCCTTAATCGATCACATATAATTTATAGCATCTAGTGGCACATCTTTTACTAAGTTAAAATGGTTGAATGCTATAATTGCTAGTAATTAGTTTGTTCGAATGTCTCCTGCTCTACAGCAATCATAATCTACTCGTACAGTTGTTTTTCACTAGCACATATTATGATTACATGAAAATAAGAGTGATGACATTTATCTTCTATATAAACACGAATTTGTAAAAACTAGCCTAAACTATTTTGTGGTCAAAGCTACAGTTTTTTCTGATCTCATTGCCTACCAGACATCGAATGCTTAAAGTAACACATTCAGGCAGTGAAGTATAATATAATAATTTTACCTCTTCCATTTGGATTCTTTCCTAAACTTTTATCCTCCTTCGATTTAGTTTCATGTAAAAAATAAAAATATATTGCAACACATTAGGCTATATATAATTTATTTTAGATAATTTTTTATACATTTTCTTTATTATTATTTCAGTGCCAAGAGCATCCTAACGTTAATTAAAGATTCAAAATTAAATTACTTCACATTAACGTTTTCTTATCTCTACAGCCTCCTCTTAGATTAATTTATAGCACCGGACAATGATTCCAATTTCTAATGTTTATCGTGACGCGCCACTGATCACCTCTATATTCACCGATCTTTCTGGAAACATTTTCCGTTATATATTCAAACTTATATTCAAATTTTTATTACTATCAATTTTATTTATAAATAGTTTTGTTTTGATTTTAAGCACAGTTCACATAGACTACAGAAACATAGCTCTAAGGGGCTCTCTTGAGTTAGAGGTCTGTAGATGTAATTAAAAGAATACACAATAAAAACAGCCTATATCATGCAGTGACAAGTGGGAGTGTGTTTGAAGAAGGTGGAGGATAAAAAATGTTTCTTCTAGAATCTATTTAAAACTGTCATCCCGTTGATATTTTTGAAATTTGGAAGCCCCTTGAAGATATTTAGAGTGATCCTACTCTTATTTTTTCCCCGACAATTCGATGCCTCTAGAAGTTATGTGACAATGTCTTCTCCAGCAATGTATAAATATATGTATGTCTTTATATGCTGTTTGGAATGATCCTCACCCGGACATTTTCAAAAATTGAATGCTTTCAGAAACTATTTGGAGTGCTCATTGCGTGAAAACTCTTCAAAATTACATGATTGTATCTAGATTCTAGAGAATATTTGCTGTGGTCCTACTCTAGTCATTTTTGAAATTTGGATGGCCCTAAAAGCCATTTAGAGTACTCCTCGAATGATTTTTTCTGACAGTCATATACTTCTAGAAACTATTTGAAGTAGTCTTTTTCGGCCATGTTTTGTTGCATCTAAAAGTAACTTGGAGTTTGATTTAAGGCCTTCTTTCCAATTCATATTCAACAATAGCATAGTATTTTAAATATATATGTGGGGGTAGGAGGGAGGAATTTATTCCAAGGGGGGCAATACCACCTCCACCCAGTTCCGCCGCCACTCAATTGCGCCTCACGCCATCTTGAGTGGACCGACAGACGACACTTTCATTATGTCATTCTCCCTCCATTATGTTTTTGTTTCAAACAATAGGTTTATTACTATTAGATCAGGCATCAAATTTAAAGCTGAAATGACTAATATGCTCTGCAAACAGCAACATGTTGTATTTAATGACGTCACACAGTACAGTCATATAAAACTATTGGTCTAGCTAGCCCAGAGCAGAGAGAAAAACTGCACGTGCGCTATTTAGTAACAAAATTGTTTATACAGGTGCAGTGGTTAAGTGACATTATAGCCAAAGATGAATGCTACCCGTATCCGGTTCAGGAGTAATGGCTAAGCATGCGTAGTCTAGAGACGATAAGTTTATAGGCCAGATACACTCCTTGATCTACTAGGAGCCAGCGCATAGTAGGTTTTTACCGACCCAGTCTATTGTTGATTTAGTGATATAGTTGGCAGTTCGTCCAATTCCTAAACAAATGTTCGCTAGCCTGATTATAAGGCTGAGATGTTTGAAATAACTTTGCTAACATAACTATTTCTATTTATACGTGAAGTAAAAAAATAAATAAGGCTTACAAACAATAATGAATTAAGATTTAACGGAACGTTAGACCTGTGACTTTTTTAATCTACATACTCACAAACAAACAAAAACACTAAAAGAAATTTTAAAAAAATTATTGCCTACATGGTTGACGTGTGTATCTATAAAAATAATAATAATAATAATAATAATAATAATAATAATAATAAAAGGAAGTGTTTTATGTGTGTTTGTCTGTGTGCGATGCCCAGCCAAACCAGAGATCTGAACTGTTTAACATAGATGGACGGACATAAGAGGGTTCAAATGCCCCTCGAAGCCAAATTTTAAAATTTTTAATTATTTATTAATTAGGCTATTTTTAACAAATTTTTGAAGATAATATTTTTAAATAATCTGGTCTAGAATTACGTTTCAGAGATAACGTTTCCATTTTAAATCGGGCACCATGAGGAGCGGAGGGGGGGACTTATATAATTCTTATACCACAGGCGGAATTGCTAGTTTAACAATACGAGCCGTAGAACAATACATGTTAGTAAATATGTATAATAAATACAAAACATATGTATAATATTTTATTGTTAGGGTTGTAGTTTCTCTCCTAGTTTAAGTTAGTTTGTAAATCATGTGGTGAAACAAGCCCAGTGTCTTAAGAAAGTGCACACTAACCAGCCTAGTAAAACAAGTCCGATCGTACAGACAGACAAATAAAAAGGGTAGAGAGAGAAGGAGAGGTTTAAGGGGGGGGCTCATGCCAATAAAGGTCTACGGTTGTATTCCAGTTTATGTGGCCCATTATTTTGATTGTAAACCCCCTCCCCATCCTTCTCCTTCACTTCAGAGATCTGTGACGAAAAGATTCTAGACCCGAGGTGGAAAACACAATGGCGGATTGTCGTTGAGGATTTGGAAAAGATCGTTCACTTTATCGAATTTATACGGCGTCGTAAAGCAGTCGCCTACCAACCGAAACATGGGAGAATTGGGGGTAGAGGGGGCTCGATCCCAAGGGAGGGTGGCTGGGGTAGATGCTTACTAGAACAGAGATAAATGACTTTATTATATAGTCGTGTTTTTTATATTGGCATTTCAGGGAAGTGACTTCTTTTTCATACGTTTTAACAGAATGTTGTATTCAAGGGGTGGTGACTAGGAGGGTAGTTGAGGAAATGCACCCGCAATATCATGGAAAAATTTATGGGAAAACCACAGTGATACAACACATGCTAAGAACCATCCCCTAGCACAAGTGATATTCAAACATTTCTGTTCGCGTAACCTCAGATATAATTCCTCTTCCACTTTACATCCCCAAAGATGTTAATATATAAGTCATAACGCAAGCCATATATATTATATAATCTACATATAAATAAAATAAAATAGACTACATCCAAAATGAATGATTAAATAATAAGTTTTAAATGAGAAATAAATGTATATATGTGTATGCATTTAATTCTACGTACCCCTTAAGATGTATTAACATACCCCAGGTTGAATGCCTCTGCCCTAGCCAAGATACAAACTTAAACCTCACACGGCACAAACAATCCAATAAATTTTGATTCTGACACCTTATACCACGTGACCACTGGTGTGGGTAAGATGTGGTATTTTCTCCCAAGTAGCTTTTATTTTTTCGCCACGTCTCATAATAAAATTTTGAAAGTAAGAAGCCCGGTAGAGATGGTACCATGGTTAGTGTACCAGACTATAGCCACAGGGAAATGTGGTTCAATCCCGAGTGGTTCCATTAGGGATTATATTTTCACATTATGGTTTTTCATACTCTCTGTAAAGGAATTTTAGCGTGGGTCCTAGAGTTTGACCCACCTCTTCTTTCCCCTTTAGGTTAACTTCCTTACGTCACTCATAGCCAGTCCTGGCATTATTCACCTTCCTTTGTGTTTTAACCATTTACCAAAACCTTCATCGTATTTATAAAGCACACTCTATTTACCTGTTTGGTAACAATGCTATCTTTATTGATTACACTATGGTCCTATCTCATAAGCTATACCCTAATGGAACCAAACAAGGTAAGCTGGTTGGTTACCTTTCAGGTCAAACGGAGGGTACTACGTGTTTATGCTTGCTTTTTCTCTCTCAAATTATACAATATAAAAACAAAGAATACAATTTTCATTTTAAAATTAAATAGGAACAGAAAATACATTTTATAAGATGAAACAGAGAAAATATAGATTTAAATAACATGTTTTATTTTGTTGGGGTTTTTGCTCAAGGCGTGTAATTTAATTCAATTTTAATTCGTTTCATATTACTTTACTGTGTCTATTTCTTTTACTTGTCAATCTTTTTCTAATATATTCCAATTTATATATTTTAATAATTTATACCTTTTGTAAAAAGTACATCCTTTAAATTAAATATATCGTTCAAGTATTATCTAATATGTAATCGATTGTTTCCTAAATAAATATGTTTGTTAGCCTCTTAGTTCTGATTTTAAGAGAATAATATTTTAACCGACAGTGTAAAAGGTTGCAATTATCCTCTATATCCTATGTCAGTGACCTTCCGGTACAAAGCTATGATTTTTTAAAACCCGGTTTCATTGTTGCAGGTGGCCTGCTCCACGGCCCCTAGCCAACAATGGTGTGTCTGCTGGGTGGCTCCCACTTCAGCTTGGTAGTGTTGGTACTGTTGTACGTGATCCAGAACAGTCGGTAAGTGGAACCGCCAAGGGTGTCACGGAAGGGGAGGGGGGCGGGGAATCAAGTGACTCTGTAGGCCTATAACACAAAGTTGTATTCTATAGGTGGTAAATGTTGCATGAACAAAAATCGTCAGTGGTGAAGTAAAATCAGAGTCCGGTGTTATAACACTGGTCACAAATGAGAACCTTGAGAAATAGTTTTTAAAAAACAAGAGATAATCAAATCATGCAATGGTAATAGGACTGACAAGACGTTCGTGATACCATACTCCCTCTAGTACCCCCTTGGGACTGGCTATATGTTTGTAATGCCATATTTCCACCTCTATGGGGTTGGGTACATGTTCGTGATGTTATGTTCCCTCCTATGCCTTCTTGGGACTGGCTATATGTTCATGCTACCATGTTCCCTCTAGTACCCCCTTGGGACTGGCTACATGTTCATGATGTTATGTTCCCTCCTGTGCTTCGTTGGCACTGGCTACATGTTCGTGATACCATATTCCCTCTAGTACCCTCTTGGGACTAGATACATGTTCATGCTACCATGTTCCCTCTAGTACCCCCTTGGGACTGGCTACATGTTCATGACGCCATACTTCATTCCTGTACCTCCTTGGGACTGGCTACATGTTCTTGATACCATTCTTCACTCCTGTATCTCCTTGGGACTGGCTATATGTTTGTAATACCATATTCCCACCTCTATGGGGTTGGCTACATGTTCGTGATGTTATGTTCCCTCCTATGCCTTCTTGGGACTGGATACATGTTCTTGATGCCATAGTACCTCCTTTATCTCCTTGGGATTTACTACCTGTTTGTAATGCCATCTTCTCTTCTCTACATATTTGGGACTGGCTACATGTTCTTGATGCCATTCTTCATTCCTGCACCTCCTAGGGACTGGCTACATGTTCGTGATGTTATTTTCCCTCCTGTACCTCCTTGGGCCTGGCTTCATGTTCGTGATGTTATGTTCCCTCCTGTACCTCGTTGGGCCTGGCTTCATGTGTTTGATGCCATTCTTCCCTCCTGTACCTCCTTGGGGCTGGCTGTATGTTTTAATGCCATATTCCCACCTTTATGGGGCTGGCTACAAGTTCATGATGTTATGTTCCCTCCTGTGCCTCCTTGGGGCTGGCTTTATGTGTTTGATGCCATTCTTCCCTCCTGTACCTCCTTGGGGCTGGCTGTATGTTTTAATGCCATATTTCCACCTCTATGAGGCTGGCTACATGTTCGTGATGTTATGTTCCCTCCTGTGCTTCCTTGGGCCTGGCTTTATGTGTTTGATGCCATTCTTCCCTCCTGTACCTCCTTGGGGCTGGCTGTATGTTTTAATGCCATATTTCCACCTCTATGAGGCTGGCTACATGTTCGTGATGTTATGTTCCCTCCTGTGCTTCCTTGGGCCTGGCTTTATGTGTTTGATGCCATTCTTCCCTCCTGTACCTCCTTGGGGCTGGCTGTATGTTTTAATGCCATATTTCCACCTCTATGAGGCTGGCTACATGTTCGTGATGTTATGTTCCCTCCTGTGCTTCCTTGGGCCTGGCTTTATGTGTTTGATGCCATTCTTCCCTCCTGTACCTCCTTGGGGCTGGCTGTATGTTTTAATGCCATATTTCCACCTCTATGAGGCTGGCTACATGTTCGTGATGTTATGTTCCCTCCTGTGCTTCCTTGGGCCTGGCTTTATGTGTTTGATGCCATTCTTCCCTCCTGTACCTCCTTGGGGCTGGCTGTATGTTTTAATGCCATATTTCCACCTCTATGAGGCTGGCTACATGTTCGTGATGTTATGTTCCCTCCTGTGCTTCCTTGGGCCTGGCTTTATGTGTTTGATGCCATTCTTCCCTCCTGTACCTCCTTGGGGCTGGCTGTATGTTTTAATGCCATATTTCCACCTCTATGAGGCTGGCTACATGTTCGTGATGTTATGTTCCCTCCTGTGCTTCCTTGGGCCTGGCTTTATGTGTTTGATGCCATTCTTCCCTCCTGTACCTCCTTGGGGCTGGCTGTATGTTTTAATGCCATATTTCCACCTCTATGAGGCTGGCTACATGTTCGTGATGTTATGTTCCCTCCTGTGCTTCCTTGGGCCTGGCTTTATGTGTTTGATGCCATTCTTCCCTCCTGTACCTCCTTGGGGCTGGCTGTATGTTTTAATGCCATATTTCCACCTCTATGAGGCTGGCTACATGTTCGTGATGTTATGTTCCCTCCTGTGCTTCCTTGGGCCTGGCTTTATGTGTTTGATGCCATTCTTCCCTCCTGTACCTCCTTGGGGCTGGCTTCATGTGTTTGATGCCATTCTTCCCTCCTGTACCTCCTTGGGGCTGGCTGTATGTTTGTAATGCCATATTTCCACCTCTATGGGGCTGGCTACAAGTTCATGATGTTATGTTCCCTCCTGTGCCTCCTTGGGACTGGTTACATGTTTTTTAGATATAATATTTAGCACCACGTCTTACTACCCATTCGGGTTATACGCTTTAAGTACTAATTACGCTAATGGATTAGGAATTGGGAATGTTGAATTAGAGGAAGTAAACCCGCATTTGAATGGAGGGAGAGTGGAAAACCATTTAGGAACCCCCCTCCAGTTAACCCGACCGAGATTCGAACCTCGATCTCCCCGTCCTCAGTGGTCGAGCTCAACACGACAAGCGCGTTAGCCAACTACGACACCGAGGCGGGTAGTTACATGTTCTTGATGCCATAGTACCTCCTTTATCTCCTTGGGATTTACTACCTGTTTGTAATGCCATGTTCTCTTCTCCACTTCTTTGGGACTGGCTACATGTTCGTGATACCATGTTCCCTTCTGCAACTCCTTGGGACTAGCTACATGTTTGTGACACCATGTTTCCTCCTTTATTTCCTTGGAACTGGCTACATGTTCGTGACACCATGTTTCCTCCTGTACCTCCTTGGGACTAGCTACGTGTTGGTGATGCCATGTTCCCTCCTCTATCCTCTTGTAACTGGTACCATTTTTGTGATGGTATATTCTTTTTTTTTACCTTGAGATTGACAACACCTCTATGACGGGGTATTCCCTCCTTTACTATCTTGTGACTGGCGAAACGTTTATGACATCATATTCCCTTCTTTATTTCCTTGGGGCTGGCAACACGTGTATGACGTAATTTTACTTTTGTATCATCCTGGGACAAACGACATGTTCATGACGTTACGTTCCCTCCTTTATCTTATTGTGACTGCACGATATACATTCATGACATCATATTCCCTCTTTTATTTCCTTGGGACTGTCAACACGTGTATGACTTAATATTCCCTTCTTTATATCTTTGGGCGAGCACATAAAGTAAGAAAGAGATTATGTTACGATGGAGACTATTTTGAAACTACAGAAATTTATAATACAGCTAGAGGTGGGAGTGGAAATAATGTTAGAATTTGGGATAGTTATTTTTGTTTTCCATGTTTCACATCCTACTACCAGGACATCCTCATATTTACACTAATGGGATAGGGCTGAGGGACTATCTTCACATTTGCATGGAGGAGTAATACGATAACCATTTAATAAAAACCATATTGATATACCAGACAAGAATTAAAATTTCTTTCGGCAAACCAGACAGGAGGAGACTGACACTTTTAGCCGTGCGTTTGGATGTACTGTGTAGTTTGAAATACATTACTAAGATAATAATGTTTTCATACTATATAATAATTAGTGTATATTAATCAAATGTTAGGAATAGTTTTATTTATTTTTACTTAGTTGTAAGTTATTATTTTTTCTGGCGGCCAAATGCAGGTTGGTTGCGCATCGATGGACCTGTTCGAAACAGTTACTCCAGACATGGCAAAGGCACTCGTTAAACAAAAATCTTAACCATTTCCTCCTATTAAATAATGATATCCGGAGAGAAATTTTTAAAGTAAAATTTTGCCCAAATTGGTTGAAATGATAACATTTTCTCCTCACTTGTGTTGTTTTTGTATTACAATTTTTTAACTAATTTTATACATATATAACACTTTCATTTTATAAACTAGACAATTTACTTTACGTTTCTCTTGAACTAACAAATATTCTTATTAATACTTTTTTCAGGCTTAGAGCCGTTTTATATGTTTATATTCAAAGTAACCAAAACCATCTGGAATTAACACAGGTCATGGTTGAGATCGATTTAAATTTTTCAGAATTGACATGTTTCTATTTAACAGATATAAGATAAAATGGTTGTAAAATGAAAACGAATAAAGTTTGATTGGAAAAAAAAATGATACGATACAATCGTACTTTCTTTCTCATATAGTAGGGCTATATTATAGCTTTAAACAAAATTTTAAAAATCAGTTACTAATAAATTAATCTTTGATGAATTTTTATCCAAAAAACAAGGATTTATTGTTATTTAACATGCAATACTCAACTCAAACACCCATTTTGAAAATAATCGTTGAAACCATTTAGAATGTGACATCATGTGTCGTATTTTTACCGAAAGTTATTGCTAGATTTGTTTATTGAATCACTTTCAATAACCAATAACATTATACACACATATATGTATAGCTTACGGTTTAAGCCCTATATGAGCGCGAGAGATATTTCATCTAGTTCGGTCGCTTGTGTGTGTCGAATTTTAGCCGTTCTGGTGGCACAGAACGTTGTCCGGGGTGCACCTATGGAGGTTGTCAACACGCCATATCCGCAATGATATTATAATTATTATGAAGGTGTGGAGCTCGAAGTGATCTTAACCTAACTTAAGCTTGATTAACCATAACTGATGACCTTTGGCATAAATCCCCTTTCAGGAAAATTGCCCATGGTATCAGCCAGGAATCGAACCTGGGACCCCTAGGTTCATAGCTATGTCCACTNTACACATGGCTGGAATATATATATACATATATTGGCACCCGTTTAGGTTAAATGCACATGTACTAGCTACGCAAATTTTTTAGGGATGATAACTCTTGAATTTGGAAGAGGTGTAGGCCTACCCTAATTTGAGTGGAGGGAGATTGGAAATACGTATGGGGAAAAAAACATTCTAAATGCACCTGACCTGACTGGGATACAAACCCCATTCTCCCCCATAATCGGCAGTATAATCTATTGAGAAAGTGACACCTTAGACTACTCATGAGCAAATTACGGTCAACGAGCCGCATGTGGCTCATCATGTATTTTTATGCGGCCCGCAAGTTTTTAATATTTATCTAGGGTGAAAAAGAAATTGTACTAAGCCTGCCAAATTTAAAAATAATATTCTTATGGAAAATATAGTTTCTATAAAACACACCAATGAACATTTATAAGCGGTTTTAAGGATCTCAACTACTAAATTTACATCTGATATTAAAGAAATGATGGAATATATGGACAATTTGGATTCATTTGATTAAGTGATGTGTTATTGGAGAATCACTCAAGTTTATGTATCGTCTTCCTAATTTATGTTTTAGGCTTAAATGTAGTTTCGTTTTATAATAAATTTCATCTATCGAAAAATTGTATTTTACTTTAGGCTCATTCTTATATTTAAATTCTCAATGTGGCTTTTCAGCCCAAAATTACTCAGGCCTGCCTTAGACCGTGCGACCCCCGAAGAGGACGATTATACTATAAAAGTGAATCCAAACAGTTTTTATAAATAATGTCGCACCTCCGTACTTGTTGAACGATAAAAACCTGGTACGAGTGCCTAGTACAGCTCCGTACCATTTTAATGTTTATTACTCAGTAGAAGTGACCATAGCGCCTCCATAACCTGTGACAGATATGTCAAATACACTGCTTCCAGGGAAGAGTCACCCTAAAAATAATCCAGCCTAATACAGTTTCTCTTCAATACGCAATAAAAATGTGCAAATGCTATCTTCGTTTTCTCCAATTTTCTCTTGATGAAAATCAACTGTGTTAATTAACCCAAAGTCAAATATTAAGTGGAAACAGTGAAAACATTATCTTTAAAAATAACTTGTTTTTTGTATCAGGACCATAAACAAGCAACATGTCTCCTTATAGAGCACTTCTTATCATCCTGGTTTGAGAAAGCCAAGGCAGAAATGTTATATAAGGAAAATGTGGGCCTAAAGATTGATTTAGTTTAATAGTGTATTAAATAATATTCTGTTTCAATAAAAATGTATAAGTTAAAAAAAATGGCAATCAATACTATCCTTAAATGAATTATTCCCCCCAAAAAGCTATACAGTGATATCCACGTAAAACCTCAGTTATTGATTTTGAATAAAATTGTGATTTTTGAAAACTTTATTAGTTCCCATAATCAATCACTAGTAAACAACCTTTAATAATAAGGGTAGAATTAAAATCAAGATTTTTCTTGAATTGCAACATATATATAAATAAATAAAAGTGTAAATTAATTTATCAAACTGTTTCGACTGTAGCCAGACAAACAAGTATATACATAGAAAAAGTGAAACCAACTTTAATGAGTTTGAGAGTACATACAACTTTATGATCCATTATGATATTGAAGGTACAAATGCTTAAGGTTAAAATACTTTCTCAATATGAAAAAGTAAAAAATGGATTTATACTAGATTTTTGAAGTTATACTTCTTTAGGCACGTTATGAAAAAATTATGAGAGTGAAATTTTAAGATGTGCGCGCATCACTGTAACACAAAAGTAACAGGTTGAAGCTAAACCGCTCATTAAGTCTCGAAAAAAAAAAGCTACCAACAAAATAGAAATAGAACCTCTGTTAGTCACGAATTTTGGTACGCTCGTCGCCTCTGATCACTGTTTTCACATATATAATATTTATCCACTTGTTTCTAGTTTCTACATTCACAACACGTGTTTTAGTTTCATACAAGTGCGAATTATATATGTGCAAATAAATTATATTCAGTATTGATTTAAATTGAATATTTTGATTAATATTATTTACTATTCGTAAATATTAGTGAAAAAAATTGTGCTTATAGACTTTTTCAAGTGCTCCAATATAATTGAGGTTAACTATCCGTATGTATTATTTATTGATATAAATTAAAATATTATTATTTAACATAATTAATACTAAATATTATTAAATTATTTAATGATGCCAAAGAAGTATAACTTCTCACGCGCGTACATAAGTACACACACCGAATTTTTATACCCTAAAAACATTTTTGAAGGTATCAATCCCGTGACAAAATTTCGTTCATGCAGTTCAAAACAACCCTTATAGATACACCCAAAATTCAAAACATGTATTATACTGTTGCGGCAAGCAAAATCTTTTCTGTGGGCTCACACGTTTTCCTAAAAACGAGAGCATAACATAAACAACGTGGCCACATGACGAGCTCTTAGACAACCATCAGGTTTCAGCGCAATCCGCTCTGTCAGCTCGGTGCGAGTTTAAATAGTCGGCTTTGTCCATTCTGCACCACTCCGATTTCTTTGTGAAAGCCAATAAACGTTTACAACCAACCGAATCTATTAAATGAAATTGTGCTATATAATTAAAGACAGGTCAATATATACTTCGGGTGAGTTGAAACTTACTAAACTATAATTTAAAAACACTTTATCTTGATGATTAACCAAAATTTCTCTCTTTATCCATTAGAAAACAAAACATGTTGATAGCTATTTCTATTTTCGTTGTAAACATCATAGCTCAACACACATTGCTGCGACACTCAGGCAGATTCTGTTCTATTTTCAACCCTATGTTCAAATCAAGATTGAAGATAAATGTTTTTGTTTTGCCAAATGTACTGACTGTACACCTCTCTCACCCTTTATTCTTAATACATATGTATGAGGAAAATATTATTTAATCATAAATAGAGGTATTCTTTAAAACACCAAATTAAAATTAAGGCTCAAAAATTTAAAACCCAAAAGAAGTAATACATGAAAATAAAAGTAACTTAGACTAAAAAGCTAGGGCCCTGATTTTTATACTATATAATGTTCATAGAGGTGAGCGTGGGGTGGGGTGAGGGTGGAGAACGGCCTTTCCTGAAAAATAACCAGATTATAAATCCAATAAAGAAGTTTAGTGAAAAGTGTTTTTTTTATCTCCACGTCTTACTACCTGTTCAGATTATACCCATATATGATAATTTATCTATTGGGGTTGGGATGAGGAAGAAAGCATTTTAAAGGTAATCTACCCATTTTTCGTAAAAGAAGAGCGGTAAACCGTTTAGGAAAAACCACCCTCAGCAGACCCAACTGGAATTCGAGCGCAAATCTCCTCATCAGCAGGAAAATCTACTACGAGAGTGACGCCTTAGACCATTTGACCACTGAAGCAGGTTTATAAAAAGTACAACAATAAGAATATTTGTGTGATTAAATTAGTGAAGTCATTTGTACGTAAAGAAAGAACTTTCAACTTGCTGTGAATTTAAAATTAAGTTAAGAGATAGAATGGTTTAGTTACTATCCCAGTGAATGTGGAGAAACGAAATACACATAATTATATCAAATTTACAAAACCAACAAAACATTAATTATAAATACGTATGAGTTAAAATTGTAGGCCTATAACATACATGATGGAGAGCAAGCAAAATATACATTGAGTGTAAAAGGGTAGTTTACGTTTTTCAAACAAACGTTAAAAAGGTAAGTGTATAACCAATGATCTACCAACCCCAATGAAATTTAAATTCACAAAACACTAGTTATCTAACAACTCTTAGGTGGCCTGGAGGTCTAGGGGTAAGGTGCCAGACTTCTGTGTTGGGGATCCGGGGTTCAATCCTCGGTCCCGGCACAGATCTGTCTGATTGTCAACCCCTTTCTTCACCCCTGACAAGACGTGTATTAATCACAACTTGTGAATGAGTGCCAGGCTTCCACCATGGTTCGGATCCTACGTTAAACTGTAGGTCCTCCATTTCATCTAACAATCACCCTACCATTACACATTAGCGTAAGTGCGTATAACCCGAGCGGATAGTAAGACGCGGTGCTAATAATAATAATACTAATGTCATAATCTAAGAACTCTAAAGCTATTCCATATCAATCCTTTACACCCATCACATTTCACACATTTTGTCTAGTGTGAACCTTAAGCATAAAAAAATAACTCCTTAATTATTTATATACTTTTTTTTAAAGAAGGAAATTTAATAAGAATATATCACAGTTTGGGCTAAGAAAATTAGATCCGTTTGAGATGAAGTTGTTTGTTAGATAATTTTGGTAGTTGACCAAATTGTAAATTGCCAAAATTTAAAGTTTACATGCTTAAAGAGTTACATAAATAAATTTAAAACAAGACAACAATTTCTGACAAAACAAATAAATGAAATATTATTTTGAGCTACAAATTTAAAAACAAAGGAATTGACTGCAACCAGCGAAAAATCATGAGATAGCAAACAAGAATGAAACATGCCTCCAATCGATCAGACAGTCAGGCCGGGAATACTCGAAGATGGTTGAGAGAAATGGCTTCTCACCTGTTCTTTGAATACAAATAAACACTATAAAATAGCGACGAATCCGAAGATAGGCAGATTTCCCGCTGAAGGTAGAGCGTAGACATACAAGAACTGTTTAGTCCTCCTAGAAGCTAAAACTAGAACTAATATATAACATATTACAATATGTTATATCTTAGTTCTGTAATATTATTATTTGTTAGGGTTAATGATCTCAAATATTGAAGAATAATGTTATCGATATTATATTGGAAATTAGGAAAATAATAAAGTTGGGAAATAATATTACTTGGTCAACGAGAAGAAATTGAGGGTGTTCAAAAATAAAGTACTTAGGAAAACATTTGTTCCAAAAAGGGGTCAAGGTAATGGAGAGTGGAGGAGGTTACATATTGATTAGACACAACCTGTACTCATCAACAGACACTGTTAGGGTAGTTAAATCTCGCAGGTTGCGGTCGGTAGGACATACAGCGCGAATGGAATAAACTAGAACCACGTTCAAGGTATTGACTGTCAAACCTAATGGTAAGAAGTCAATGAGAAGACCTAGATGTAGGTGGGAGGATACAATTATAATAACTTGAAAGATATAGGGTGTAATGAGGTGGACTGGATAGAACTAGCTAAAGAAAGGGATAGGTGGAATATTTTTGTAAATACGGCACTTAACTTTTGAGCTCTTAATGATATAGAGTAAGACACAAGTTTAGTTATATTTATAATTCAACGTATTAGATTTTTAAGCTGTTTTAACTTTCACCACCATATTA
The DNA here is from genome assembly GCA_902141375.1 of Timema poppense. Taxonomy (NCBI): domain Eukaryota; kingdom Metazoa; phylum Arthropoda; class Insecta; order Phasmatodea; family Timematidae; genus Timema; species Timema poppense. The sequence goes on from CABFOV010000640.1 coordinate 87,703, forward strand.
CACCACTATTCACAGAAGTAAAAATAAAGTTTCAGCCGGTGGTATTATTCCATAGTGGCTGTCAAAAGACAGCCTAAATCAGGTAAAGAGATAGACAGCAACTCAGTAAGCACAGATAACACAAACACTCAGCTTACAATATGTTCACACATAGATAAGTATTGTGATTGTTAAAATCTAGATATCGATATCATGATAGATATTGACGTTTCCAAACTAAAAAAGCGCGTATAACACTATTCTATTTGTCTCTCTCTCGGGTTACAAGCAAAATAGTTTAATGGATTTCGTTCAAACTTGGTATTTATATATCATATGGTTATACCTCAAAGATAAATCATAATTTTAGTTTCAGATCTAAAATTAAGGGTAGCTTAGTAATTAATTGAATTTTGAAAACTTGAGACTTTTCTTATATGGATTAAATTATCCGTTAAAACGGATATCTGAGGAATGTTTTGAATGTTAAATAACACAACATATTTGTTTATACGAGAATAGTTTTTTAATGCTAGTTTGTAATTAATACACTGTTATTGAAATTTTTATTATTTTTTTAATTTCTTAAATAAGTGTATTCCAAGCTCAGTAGGGGCAGGGGGAGGTAACCAAATATGATGTAACACGTTAAATATCTTAGTTAAAATATCATCTAAACATTTTAAAACTTGTTTATCTTGATTATCTTTGGGAATTTACAAATATTATTTTAACAGGGGATGGAAAAAATCTGCAGCTACACAGTTCAAACAAAAAATATAAATTGAGAAAATGTAACATATTATGTTATAGCTTTTCCCCACTGACTTTATATCTGAAGAATGTTACGAGAAAAAAAATTGTATGTTTTATTTTCCAGGGAGAATTTATTCAAGGGTAGTTTACTGTGTTTTTTTTATTCCCAACTCTAATAGACTATATGAGAAAGAATCTTCGATTGTTTATTATCATTTAAAATTACATAATTTAAAAGGTTCGTTATACGGCATTCATGTTAAACTTTCAAAAGCCGCCTTCAATATTTTCATTCAGTTATGTAGCCTGTCTATGTTTCGGACATGGATCATCGCCCAAATGTTGGCCCCCCTCACCTCATCAAGGGAACCGCTATTAACAGTCTATCCTTTGAAGGTCTATGGTTTGTGATGATGTCGTCAGGTGCAACCAAGGGAAGGTGAACTTCAGGGAGAAGGAGAAGCAGGTGCTGGATCAGATCCTGGGGCCGGGACGCTATGACGCCAGGATACGGCCGTCCGGCGTCAACGGCACAGGTGAGAGCGGGCCGAACAGGAGTGTGTCCCCTCACTTCTCCCCTCTTTCTCTTTCACTCATACACTCGCACCTACAAAATTAAACCTCGTGGATGAATGTCGTGATGTGGGACGGTCACGATAACCAACTCGTCATCTAGATCACCTTTTATAAATAACAAGGGATCAGTTGAATATCTATACCTCTTTGCATCATATAGACAACCGCTTTAAAAATCAGAGAACAATCAGGAAAACGTAAAGATCGCGATCTATTTTAGTGTGATGAGTAATCAGTAGGACAAACGCATCATCTTGTTCCGCTTTCCAAACTAATGAGTGATCATATTTTATTCACACTGCTTTTCATTAAATACTTGACTACGTTTGGAAACTAAGGCGCGATTAGAATGGCAGGTTTCATTAACTAAAGATAAGGAAGATAGGGAAACGATCAGGAGAACAGACATGTCATCTCTCACTTAAAAAACTAAAAAGGACACATCAAATTCGTGACCTCTTTGGATACCAGAAAGTGATCAGGAGAACAGACCAGTGATTTTTTCCTTAAAAAACCAACTAGTGACCTCCTCGCATCAAAGATGTGACCGATTTGTAAATGACGAAGCTATCGGGATAACATAGTATATCTATATATTTCTGTTTCGCTTTTTAAGATAGCCTGTGATCAGGAGAATATGTTCACCTCTTTGCATCAAATATGCGATAGCTTTGGAAACCAAGGAGCAATCTGGTGAATAGACTCCTTACGTAAAGATCGACATAGCTTTTAAAGATCAGGGAACAATCCCCTGCCCCTGTTTTAAAATTAGTGAGTTTTAAAGAGGTTAATCATGTGGTAAAATATGTCTAGACTAAAAATTAGAAATATTATTAGTTTTTCACAAATACATTATTTCTAATAAGAAATTCAAGCTAACAATGGAAGTGGTGAAAACCCGGTTTTGGGAAGAAAAAAAGAAGCAGCTCAAAGCAAATAAATAAAACAACGTAATTCCACCCATGTGTTTCATAACCGATCGCTATAGCTCCACCAAAGATATATCGATTAGATAATCGATCACTCATTTGTTGTCATCTTCGCTTGTTTTTCATTGGAAAGGTTTCGTTCAATCTGTTCTTTTAGTAAAAGGGAGGAGGAAAAAAAAAACATCCTGCGTTTAGCTACTCAAATATTGACGTCGTTTGCTCTCAGCAGTGAAAGGAGAGATATTATACATTGCGGGCAAATTTTTACTTTTTCTTTTCCTGTTTGCATTTTCGATTGGAGCCAGGTATATGTCTATCCAATTTTTTTTAACACTAATATAATTTTAAACTAAACTCTGATTTTTATAGGAAGCCCACTTTCGACCAACAACAATGATTGAAAGTGACTAAAATGTGCATTTAGAATTATGTCTTATTGGATTTATTAGATATTAAGTTCATCTAAAAAGTTATCAAAATCTTCCAATGATCCTTTCTTATTGATTACTGTATAGTTTATCTTTGCATCATTAATTAAAAGAACTAAGAATGTCAATATAATTGTAATATTTTTTCCCGCCACTGTGGCAATATGAGTTTACAGTTTTAAAATAAAGGGCTTCCTATGAAAATCAGACTTTAATTAGTTTTACTTTAAGTAAATTTAATATTCAACTTGCTTACATGAAGTCACTATAGTATAATGCAGTTATCATGTAATCATGATACGATATATTTAAATCAAAGTAAACTGCTCATTATATATATCTATTTATATTTGCACATAAAAGTTGACATGAAAATATTTGAAAGTAATGGAAATTAAATAATAACCATAGAGAAAGATTTTATTTTATTTAACCATGTTTTGTATTTCATTAATATTAGTTTTTGATCAATGTTTCTTATTTACTCATTAGTATTATACACCTATAATACTATCCTCATGAAAGTATTTATTGGTCACTGGCGATTTTAAAATCCAGTTAGAAGTCAATGCTTTTATAATGATTATAAATTAGGTTATAATTTTAACTTACGTCAGATTTAGGTTAGAAAATTTTAGTTACAAATTAAACAAAATCAAGAATATAATATGTTAGACACGTATTTTTGGATTAATTTACACACAGGGATGAAGTTTAATTAGTTTTTATTAGTTTTGTTTTCAAGGTTATGATAGCTCAAGCGTGGATCAACATGAATTATTTGACCTTTGTGTTTTAGGATTTTTTAGGTGTATTTTCCTGTACCAGCTAACATGATTTCATGCATTCAAATTTATTTGAAACTAGAACTACTTTTAGAGAGATTGTAAATACATAGGATTATGTCTTCAATTACCGTAGGTACAATTTTGTGTCAACTTTTGTTATTAATTTTTTCTATTTTTTTCTTCCTCTCTCTCCATAAAATGTATGTTCCCTAGATTGTCATATTGTGGTAATCTATTCAATATAGTTTTAAAATTGTAAATAAATGCATTTTATATTAATATATTATTAAATGTTTTTAATTATTCTAAGTACGTAAATTTTATGTTGAAATAAGTTGAAGGGAAATATTTATTTACCTATTTTTCTGGTGTTGTTTGTATCGAATCTTCCTCCTTGGTTATTTCCGCCTCTTTCCTGATTGTGATTGTTGGTGATTAGTTATATTTATTTATTTTTCTCCTACCTCTTCCAAGGCGTGTGTGGACAGTACGGGACATTGGACCACATACCAACATGTGTATGCATGCCATAAGAATGTGTGTCGACATAGAGTATGTCTGCATGGGTGTCTGATTGTGTATTAAACACGCCGCGTAAGTCACACGCCATTACCTTGTAGGTTCATACGCTCGCCGAATAAGAGAACTGAAACATGACGTCAAGTAACGAGCTCTAAATCGTTAACAAAATGTTCGTACTTTCTGCTCTTGTTACTTGGTAAGAGTTGAAATTAATAAGTTTGTGTTGGTCTGCACTGCCCCACATTTATCTGTTTGTAAGAGCCGATCAGAAATATTCCCATGATACTATGCACCATCTGCTTTAAACCCACAAATAATACGGTGCCATTCATTTTAAATAGTTTTTTTTTCTATCCAATAGAGCTATTACTTCTATATTGCGCACGTATGGTGCCTGCCACTGCGTTGGAACACACATCTCTTTCCGCGTAATTGTGACGTCATTTAGGCAAGACAGCCGTAGAAGAATTTAACTACTCAATTAGTCAATATAGCCTACAGTCATCACACATTTTAAAAAATTACTAGTTTTACTTTACACCCAAGTAACCTAATAGAAAATGAAATTTAAACTATGTACTGTACATCTTGAATTATATTTTACATCTGCTTTGTTAATCTATTAAATATCTAAGAAATATCAAAACTTTAAAGAGCCATTCCTTTAATCCGTGTTGTAGAATGTATATAGTTTTTTTGACAACCTACGTAGTAAAGAATATAAACTCTTAAATCCTAAACAGTGTGGTGCCATTATAGGCAAAATGTTTAATGGATTAGGGTACATTTCGATTAGCTTGATTGTAGATTTGATGGAGAACATTTTACTTCTCGTGGCTGCAGATTTAATATTATAGTACATACCGAACATCCCACAACAAAATATATTGGCAATTAGACGTTATTAGTTGGCACTGGATACCATTTTGGGTCAATATCCGTTTATAAGAGCATGTGATAGACTACATTAACAAAGCAGAGAGTACACAATATATTTATTACTTATATACTGCCTCGGTATGAAAATTAGCCCTGTGATGGACATGACTAACATTGTTTATTAGACGTATACTTTTATTACTTGACTAATTTGAATGCTGGATTCGATCAGTAGCTCTCTGTTGTCATGACGTCATTAAAGTTGAAAGTGATATGGGCCGCTGTACATGTTGTTACTGTCGGCTAAGGATTTTGTGCGTAGTTTGGAATTAATTGTCTATTACGTGTGCACTGATTAACGCTCCGGTTCCGGCTAGCGTGTGAATCAAGCTTCAAGCAATCGGTATCTTATATTTTTTTAAATTGGTCCAAATTTTTTAAAATTAATATGATCTTATTATGATTTGATGGTTTTTAAACATAAAAAATACAATTTCTATAATTTCGTTTCATGTATTTAAATTTTATTTAATTTTTAATTTATAAAACATAAATTATCCAATAGTTTCCAACTGTTATAATCAAAATAAATATAAGGTTTGATATTAAATGGTGTATCCATAAATTCCAACACTATGATTATAACGTAGCTGAAATGTGTTCTGCATAACAATATTTTATTTTGAAAATATGTTTCAAATCTTTTGTTTCGTCTAAACGCACATAAAATCACATGTCAGGTAAATGTAAAGAACAGTTACTATTTTAATATTTGAAATATTTAGAATTATAACAGGTAAAAAAAACACGACATGAAACAGACCAGTGAAGAACAGTAGATATTAGAATTATTTCCAAAATATTTCCATTTCCTTAAAATCCAGGTTTAATAAAAGTGCAATTATTAATTATATGCAATCTTATATGCCATTATTAGTTACAAAGAAATAATTAATCATTTTTAAAATCGAAAATTAAAATTCCCTTACATATTAATGAACACAAGAAATATGTTTAAATTTTATAGGGAAAATCTATTTGACGTTTTTCTTCAGTGAAAAACTTTTCCGTGCGCTGCCACCAAATATTTATATAGCTAATTGCTTTCTACTATTGATAAAAAAATTAACCAATCAAACAGTTTGTTCAATATGAAATTTGAGAATAAAACTAATTTGTAAACGTTTTAATGCCTTCACTCTTTTGAATCTCCTCCTTTAGTCTATTAGGCTAAGTGGATTTAAGATCGTTCATAAATTAATTGAATGGTTGTTTGCGAAGCTAAAATGCTTGTATGGATGTTTTGCTAAATTATTATAGAACTATTATAAAAGTGAACAAGATTTTGTAAGAAAATATCAATTTTAGTTTTCAAATCATTCGTCAAAATTAAGCATGACCCCATGTTAAAAAAGTAGTTTACATAAATTTAAATTGCTACAATCTTAAATTTTCTATCAAAACCACTATGCGATTAAAATATGACTACTGTATCAATATTGTAAGTTAAAGAACATACACTTTTTATTATCAACTTTTATGAATACAATTTGAAATAATTTCTGATTAAAACGTAAGAAGATTGTAAAAAATGTTTTATGTTTCAACTAAAATATTTTTTTGCAAATTTGCCACCTCAACAAATAGCCATATATTTCAAGGTTAATTTACTCTGTTCATCTGTATTTGTCTTAAGAAATATTTTTAATTAGGTACTTTTATGAATGGCAGAGCACAAAACCACAAACAAATATTTATTTTGATAGACATTATTTTTAACACAAAATATAATCACTGGTTTCCAAACTTATTCCACGCTTATCACATCATTGAAACAAGATGTTGCTAAACAAATGAGGAAATTATGTTACCTTATGCCTACGCAACATTTAGATTGTTTCTTAATAATGATGACTTTATATCGTTTTGAAATTATTATTTTTTAGATTTATATTAATCTAATTTTTTCATCTATTCTTATTTTCAAAATCTTACCTAGATCCTCAAAATGGAACATTGTTCTCGCTCATAGTACCTCAAATCAAATTCCATTCATCTATTTTCCGAGCAAGATTTTGGCCAAAGGTTTTGATTTTTTTAAACTAGGATAATGATTTAACGCACACTTTATTAACAAACTTGTTGTATGAGTGCATGACTTACAAACTAATTCTGGCTCTGAACCGATACACAACATCCAGTTGCCTGGCCATCAACTCATCACAGCGATAAAATAATGAGAAACACCAAATTTCCCAATATTTTGTTTCGAACATGAAAGTTAAAAACTGCGATAAGTTGTTGGACTGGACGTTGTTGACATTTATTTGGAAAACTTGTCACGATATATTTAAAATACTTAACATTGTAATTATGATTTTGTATGTATGTTATTATTATCTTTTGAGTTGTTTTATTAATTAAGTGTTTACCTTAGTAAAAATGTGTGAGCGACAGTTGAACAAAAATACAGTTTTATTTTTCTTGAGCACTGGATATCTTATTTAAACAAACTCTTAAGTCTCTCATCATACACCTCAAAATAACTTGTTCTCAAATCGCCCTGTTGCTACGTATAACTTACAAGTGATTATCTTTGTGACCCACTTCGGTGGCCAACATGGTCTAACGCGCTACTATCTCAGTGAACTAGACTGCCGATGACGAGGAGATCCAGGTTCTAATCTCGATCGGGTACACTGATGTTGGTTTTCCTGAATGTTTTTCCACTCTCTCTTCAAGCTAAGGCGCGTACACTTCCTCTAAATATAGCCTTCCTAGTCCCTAAGACCATTAGCGTAATTAGTACATAAGCGTATAACCCGAACGAGTATTAAGATGTATGAAGCAGTGTTATATATATATTTGTACTTAAACCATGTGGTCGACACAAATAAACCTTTTTCTAAACACTAAACACATACCCACTAACTTATCACGATTATCGTTTGCCCTGTCATCACCCTTCGGAACACTCTTTCTGAATATTATATTTGGGTACCCACCCCTCCATTCACATCTCCTAACAAGATAATTCTTTCACCCAGTTTACAATCATTCAAGACATAATTTTGATCATTTCAAAATTCCACTCTCACATTCTCATCTTCACCGTCCACTGAGCATAACCAACAACCAACATAATTCTACGAATGCCTATTTTCATACGTATTTATGGAAGTCGAGATTACACCAACTCAGACCTTCTCATAGTTGTACTTAGTATTAAACCTACTCCCTGACTTCCCGTTACTCATTCACCTACAACCGACAACAGAGTTAGGCTACCATCACTCGTCATCAAAATATCTTTCCCTATCCGCTTGGTTTCACATACACACAGAATATCATTCTCTTTACCACACTCCTCTTTTTTTCCACGTTCCAAAATACCATGTTCTTACAAACTATCTATGTTTTGCCCTCAACCAGCGTTCTTTGTTGTCCTCTTGCGCAGGAACCAAACACTTGTCAACCTTTTCCTTTGTCGATGTTGATGACAAGATAACGTTCCGAAGTTATAAAATAAAACAATAGCTCATTACAGCTTAGGCAGCACAAAGAAAAACTAATCGTTAAACTAAAATTATTTTAGCACTTGAATACATATATCTAATTTTAGCGTTGCTTTTTGTAACACATTCGGGTTATACGCTTATGTACTAATTATTACGCTAGTTAAATTTAGAGGATATGCACTCTCATTTACGCGGAGAGAATGGGAAACCATTTAATAAAACCACCCTCAGTACACATGACTAGGATTGAGCCATGATCTACCCATCATCGGCAGTCTAGTATATTGCGAAAATATTGCATTAGACAATATGGTCACTGAAATAGCTGCTAGTTTTATCAATGTTCAACGTTTAGGCTTACCGGACATTCAAGAAGTACTTTAACAATATGCTCAAAAAAATATGAATACAAAAGTGCTAATTTGGGGTTTATTTTAAAAGAAAACTCGTTGTGAAATAGTGTTGAGCGCTACTGTGGACCTACACGTTAGCCGAGAAACAAGAACATAACTGAAATGTGGTCACGTGACGAGCTCTGAACCAATAAGCGATTTGAGTAGGTTCCTCTGCACTTGTAGAAATAACCTCAGCTTTTTCCACGCTTCTCTATAAAATTAGTGTGGACAAACCAATCAAATTTCAAAACCGACCAGCTCGGGCAATGAGAATCCACCTAAACCAACTGACTTAATATGCGCCTACAAAGCGATATGCAGACAGCTGCATATAATGTTGTGAAATGGTTTTAAATAACTTGTTAAATTAAAAGCGTGTGTATCGTTTCTATTTTGTATGTTTTTCACTACACAAATTAATAATTTAATGCCTACCCCGAATAATGATATAACCCACATTTTCTATAATGTTGAGATTTTGTTGGAATAGTGATCTATCTATCCCTCACCAGACATTTTAATATTTGGTCAGACAGAGAATAGATTGTTAGGTAAAGGAAAGGTGTCTTTGCAAATTTGGCAGTACTGAGAATAATGATCTAACACACATCAAGATGGCGGACCATAGTGATGTTGTGTTAACAGATAGTGTGAATAAACAGTTGAATACTGGAAGAAGACGAAATATAAGGATAACAGAGTGGCAGGATACGTTAAGAAAGGCAGCAAGAAATTCTGGAAAACCTTATAAAACAAAATAGGGTATTTTCAAAACTGGAAAACTTCCACCAAGTGAAGTGAGTAGAATACTGATCTAAACCTCGGTTGCTAAACGTGGTGTCAGAAATAATTATTTAATTATCTATTTATTGTATTTGTTTGATACTTTTATTACTAGTTATAAATATAATTTTTGTTTAGGTGTGGTAAATCACCCAGATATGAGAGTATATAGCCAGTGATATGTTTTGTTTCTGAATAGAGTACACCTCTTTTGTAGCATTATATTGTGTTAAGTTATGAACTTAAAAAAAAAGCTTTGGTTTGCTAAAAGTGAGGGACTCTCAACACATTTTCTGTATTGTTTTAGCGTCCTTAAAATATTGTAAAATGTATCTGTGCAGGGTCGAGTCTGCAAGTTCATGTACAACTGCAACAATTTGACACAAGAGTCAAGACTCTTGTTATTTCAAGAATTTTACAAGCTTTCTTATGATAGCCAGTCTTTATCACTTGCTCAACAATGTATCAAGAGTGAAAGTATCAAAAGTAGAGACGTTCCAGAATGTATCTCACGCCAACAGTGCACATTAAAGTATTTGTTGTTAATTGAAAACAAAGAGTACAGTGTGTGTAAAAATTCTTTGCTTGATACATATAAAATTTCCTCACGAAGAGTAAAAACTCTACAGGAAAAGATTAAATATAGGAAAGAGCTTTTAGACAAGAGGGGGAAATACCAAAACAGACCTAGAGCCATCAAAGACAGCATTAAGGATACCATAAGGATTCATATTAATTCTATACCCAAACAGGAAAGTCACTATTAAAGACACCAAAACCTTTGCCTTAATTCAAACCCTAATGTGAATAAAATGTACAGTCTGCTCCTTGAAAGCAATCCTGGAGTAAAATGTTATTTTAGCTTGTACAGAGACATTTTCCACGGTGATTTTAAACTGAGGTTTGGTGTACTTAGGTCAGATACATGTACTTATTGGGATGTGATGTACATGCGGCTTATATCAGCAGTTACTGAAGAGAAACAAAATGCAATTATACATAAAAGCACACTACATCACATGAAAGCAGAAGCTGCATATAAAACCCTGCAAGAAGACACACAACGTGCTAAAAACAATACAGATTATGTTGTGTTGTGCACTGATATGCAGCAAGTGCTGTTTTGTACAATTTTACAACACTCCTCCGTCTTCTATCAGCGACAGCTTTCCACTTATAACCAAGCTGTTCACAACATGGCAACATATAATGTTTACATGTTCATGTGGCATGAATCAGTTGCCAAGCGGGGATCTGCGGAAGTATCATCGTGTCTTATGAACTATATCGTGCTTTATTTTGAGCCACTGAAACCAGGAGAAATGGAGGCATCTAGTGATTTGGTCACACAGATGTGTCGGCCAAAATAACAACTGGCATTGTGTTTATCTATATCACTACCTGACTGTGAATAGATATTTCACAGTAATAGACCAGAAATTCTTAGTTTCTGACCACAGATTTCGACCCTGTGAAAGGTATTTTGCTCTAATCGAAAGGAAGAAGAAAGAAAGTGTGGTTTACCATCCCAGGCAGTGGATTGAAGTTGTAGTTCACGCACGACCATCAAACTAATTTCTAGTGTATTACATGGACCAGGAGGACTTCATTAATCTGATTGTGATTGAAAAATCATTGAGGGAGGATCCTGAATTTAAAATCACATCAGCCTAGTTGATTCAGTTTTCATCAGATGATATGGGCTCATTACGGTACCGAAAGAGTTATAACACACTTCAGCCATGGATTTATCTTATCATAAAAAAGAAAGGCAGATATGAAAACCCAATCCAAATTTCCATATTGTCACTTCCTTCTCTTTATAATGAACCACTTCTAGTAAAAAAGGAGAATAATAAAGATCTTTTGGACGTGTGCAAATTTATCACAGCAAAATACCATTCATTTTATATAAATCTACCATCTTCTGACTAAAAGCTAATGCCTTGAGCGAATTCTGAATATGTTTTAAATATTCAAAACTGTTTTGACATTGATTGTATTTGACATTTCAAGGATAAAAGGCACGCTTGTTTGTTGAATATTGAAATTTTATATAATCAATAGAATAGGGTTAAGAAAAGTACGATTTATTTAATATGTATTTAAAAAGATTGTCAAAGGGTCGACCAGGTTCTTGTAATAATAGTAGGTTACTTTGTATTTTTTTTATTTTGATAATATGTCATCCTCATGTGTGTTTCACAACCTCATATGTGTTTTAAAATAATAGTAGGTTACTTTGTATTTTTTTTATTTTGATAATATGTCATTCTCATGTGTGTTTCACAACCTCATATGTGTTTTAATAATAAAGACAATTATTTTTTCAAGAAGTTTTGCATCATAATCTGCTTAGTAAATTTATATTTTGCCCCATTAAAAAGGTCCTATATAAATCCTATGGTATTATCATAGGATAGTGAAGGGAAATATAACATCACTGTGTTATTGTGTATCTTTGGAGATTAGATCTCTATCCATCCTGAGAGGGTTGGATTGCTATTCTACTGAAATTGATTAACCTATTACTCTTATTTAAATTAGGCTACTATTTTAGTTCATTGGCTAGTATTACTTATGCAAATAGAGGTCAATAAATGCCTTTATAACTACGAAAGCCTGCCAGACAAGAAGGAATTTGTATTGCGTGTTGTTTTTTTACCTCCTGAAAAATTTCACTTTTGTTGGTTAGATCGTTATTCGGGGTAAGCATTCAATTAGAAAACACCTATCGTAATAATTATCTAAGAGATCGGTGTATCCAATAGAAAATTAAATCTATTGATAATCCACTGATTAAGTTTCCTTTGTAAATAATTATTTTTGGCCAGCAGATGAACGGCCGCACCCCCCAAGCAGATTATGTTTTTAATGTTATTCTAAGTGTGAATTGAGCTTTATCCTGTGGACTAGATAAGCCCATGTTTGTTATTTTTATTTGTAAAATCATTGACTATAGTTTTGTTGTAGTATAAATAGTTATTATTTTTTATATCAAAATATGATTTCTAAATTTAATTTGGTGGTAAAATATTTTGTGCGTTTAAAGTGAGAAATTGTGGACCAGACTCCAATTTTTATTTGTAAAATCTCAATAACTTCGACAGGTCTAAGAGTTCACTTTGTTCCTTTTCTTAATGATATACTTTTTAAAATTGTATTTTAAATTAAAATGTCGCTCACCACTTAAACTAATATATGTGTCACTTGTTTTATAATTTTATTTGTATTTGTATCGTACAACTTTCAGTTTATTATAATTGCTGTCTGTGCTTTACCCACAATTTTTTAAATATCAAATTTAGCAAATGTGAAATAACACTATAGATGGAATCACAAGGTCTTAATCCCACAACCCCAACTCCAATAAATAACCTTAATCCCTGGACATATCTCTTTAGGAGGGCACACAACCCCCAACCCTAAATATAAAATAAAACGTAGAAGCAATTTGCGACACCTATAGCTTCTTATGTCATCCTTCCTATGCAAATATTTAAAAAAATGAGTTTTTCAAATAGTAACATTTAGAAAAACAAACTATTATTTGTATCAAAGTGTTTTTTACAATCGTCTTTAGATGGTCCGACCATCGTCCGAGTTAACCTCTTTGTCAGAAGCATAGCAACAATTAGTGACAACAAGATGGTAAGTGGGTTGTGTTTGTTTTTAAATCGCCTCGAAATAACAAAAAAAAAAGAGCATAGTTTTGTGATTTTGCTTTTATATTTTTAGTTACCAAGTTGTTAGAAATGGGGTAAAAATTCATTCATACAACCTTTGTTTATTTTTTATTTTTCCCCCTCCATTTAGAAGCATCCCGCAATAAAATATACATAAATTAATTATCAATTTTGCCCTTATTCTATTTTGTTTCTCAGCGTTAAAACTAACAACACACACTTCATTACTACAAAAAAAGATCAATGCCAAGGATGTCAAACAAACAAAAAATAATCGCCACGAAATAAGAAATGACATCTCATCTTTGGTAATGTATTTAGTTTCTTTTCTTTAACTCTTTGATTATTTCGTTGATATTCTGTTTATAAAAAAAACACGTGTTTGATTGAAAATTTAATAAGATACAATACCATTCCAAAATATGTTTCCATTGAATAAACAAAAATACTTTTGGCCTAAATTTCATTTCCCACTATGTAATAACATCCTAAATATTTTTTTAAATTAGGACACCCGTGTAAAAAACATGTATCACCGAGTAGTCATAGAAAGTGTTTTTTGCACGCGAAGCACTCTATAAACTAGAGTTAATCTAGAATTTAGGCACGAGGCACGCCATTTTGTTTATTTTATCTTACCTCTTAGAAAAAACAAGCATTGTTGCTTTTGCGCTGATGATAATACTCTTTGTCTGCTATTGGCTGATACACCGCGTGACGCTGATAGTGTACTTTTTATTATGATTATATTATTACTAATAAAAAATATTCTCATCAGAATCCCTTTACCCAACTCTTAATTATATTCAAATTATTATTTTGTAAAATTACATCATTCTTAGAAGTAGTTAGGCAAGGCTGTCGAGCATGAGTCAAATGTAAACACACGTTTTTGAAACCCAACCTCCTTTTTTCCCCCCACCATTTTAAGATGATTAATTCACCTCCCAAAAATACACATTTGTTTTAAATAAACATTTTGAAGGGTTTTAGAATCAAAATTAACGGACCCATTTTCTTATTTATTGAGAAAATGTTGCCTAATATTATTTATTACTTGGAAGTTTGGTAAATCCGAAACAGGGTGCGTGGTCTAAATATAATATTTTACCACACAGGAAGCCCATGCCGAGCCATTGACCCTGAAATTAGGGGCGGGGGTGGGGGGGCCGACATACATATTCCCGGCAGGAATATAAAAGATGTCATAAATATCCCTTCTTATTATGTATAGTCCAATTTTTACAGGAAGGGCCATTTATAAAACACTAACACATTTTTTTGGGCCAAAATGGTTAACACTTTAGTATTGCATTAGTGTTACAATAGAGGTATATTGACCCGCTTCGGTGGCCGCGTGGTCCAAGGCGTCACTCTCGCAATAGACTAGAATGTCGTTGACACGGGACATAGAGGTTCGAACCTTGGTCGGGTGTATCGTGGGTGGTTTTTCCTAAATGGTTTTCCACTCTCCCTCCACGTAAATGCAGGTTCACTTTCTATAAATATAACCTTCTTAATCTCTAAAACCATCAGCGCAACTAGTACACAAGCGTATAGCCCAAACGTGTATTAATACCCGGTGCTACTTATAATATGTAACTATACTATCTAGCAAAATTGACAGCTACAGATCACATGACTTGAAGTAGAGATAGTTGTTTTTTTAGAAGTCAGATAAAACCCTTTCCTATGTGAATTGAAATGTACCCACTTTTACGCCACTGAAAGAAAAATATCTCGAATATCAAATGTTGATCCTGTTTGATATATATTTGATGAATGGTCTTCAAGTAGTATGTTTATTTCGATCTACGTAGATCTTGTAATAAACTACTAGACTCAGATTGAAGGTGAGCTATGCATTGATAAAACAAGCAGCCATACCTTGAATAAGCAAATATTTTGCAAATAAACTACTAAAGTATTTTTGGTCAATTATTGGCTGGTATAAATTTAATTTTCTAAAATTTAAAGCTGATCATGCATATAGGTAGTAAGAATCATTAAAACATTAGCTAATACTCACTAGCCAATGACAAGGTAGTCCATGCACAGAGATAATAAGCAACAATGCTGTGATCAAGACTCACGATTCAATGTTGAGATGGATCATGTATAGAGATAGTAGTCACTAATACCTCGAAAAAGACTCACTAATGAATTATTAAAATATGATAAATTACAGTATGTTGAGAAAAATTTAGTTAGTCTGCCAACCATGCGCTTTAAAAAACATAACGTACTTTTATCTATAATGTATTTACACTTGAATTAATTTTTGTATTTATATATTTAGCAAAATGTAGATTTGTTTGTTATTTACATGAATTTTATAAAGTAAAATATGTTATAGACTTGAGAGGTAAAATCTGCTATGGTAGAATTTTGGTAAGAAGAAATGTTTAAAAAATACAAACATATATTTTTGCGAATAGAGTGACATTTACAGCTCACATGACTTGGCGTTTGAATGAGTTAAAGAAGATAGAGTAACTTTTCTAGCTGTTAGATAAAATCCTACATATGGTTATTTGTCTGTAGCTCCGATATTAAACTTTCCCTGCTAATAGCCACCATTAAATTTGAAACTGCTACACTAGCGCTAATATTACATCTATTTATCTACTTATAACGTATTTGGTAAGATGAAACATGTTTTAACTGACCAATAGATTTGTTTCATTTTGGTTCCCTTTCGACCAGAATCTACTTGTAAAAAGAGATACCTAACCTGTAAAATATGGGCAGGAGTTCTAAATTTTGTTTCTTTTACCTTCCAAACTTGTTAGCCCCCTAGCACGATTGTAAATAAAAAGAGAAAATGTTTATGTTTTAAAAAACAAGCGAACTTTATCCACCTGTTTAGTTTTATTTGATTTTGAAATATTATGAAAATTTTTGTTTTTATTTTAATTTCGTTCTCCTACCCCAAAATGCTTGTGTTTTTTATACATACAAAAATAAATAAAACTATAACCCATGTGTTACCCAAAAAAGAGTCAAAATAAGTTCCAATCATGTTTAACCCAATTTTCTTTCGCACCTTAGATGGGCCTGCAATTGTCCGTGTCAACATATTTGTGAGAAGTATCTCAAAAATTGATGACGTAACGATGGTAAGTTATTTGTTTTTAGTTGAGGAAAGAATCAAAACAAATGAAAAATAAAATATCCGGCTTGTTTCCTATTCAGGAGACTATATGGCGTGCTAGACGTGCTGTTCTTGTATAATTTTTTTAATCACGCATTATTTTAACGTATTCTTACTGTTGTGCCCTACCCTAATATTTTAATGTACTTTTGTTTTTATTTAATTACATATTTATGAATATTCCCTCTCCTTTATTATTGTTTAAAATTTATATTTTGCTATTATTTATTGCGAGAAGGAGAAAAATGAGCTCTTCAAATTTATTTATTTTAAAAATTATATCTACAAAAAAAAGTGTATCTTAAGTGTAATAGAAGCGGCACTAAGGAAGAGGGTGACAGAAGCGAATGTTTACAACATCAACAAAAAATATATAAGCTTACTTTATTTGTTTTACAATGGTGTGGACAAAAATTAAAGCACTAAATAATGTTATTAACGGTAAAATTACAGGTTAACTATTTTCGAATGTACTAAAACAATGAATTATCATTAATTAGTTCATAAACATTTAAATCGCTTGAATTATACAAACTATAAATTATACTTAATTAACCTTTTATTGGTAGAGAACTAAATAAAAATACTACGTTTATTCAAGTCGGTTAATGAAGCAGATAAACTCGAAAGGTTCTGATTGGCTGGTGGTGTCGTCATTATTCTTCTATCTCGATATGACCTCCTTATACATTGACCTTGTTGTGTGCTTCTCCAAATTATAGCCATGCTGTAGACTTGTGTGACATCCTTGGCACCCTTTTTTATTTATTTTTATTTTTAAGACAAAATATTGTTATTTTAACAAACTTTTTGTTTCAAATTGGTAGTTTGATTAAATATAACCGTAGTGTGTAGCATGCGCAAGATGCAAGTCGCATTGTGACCGGAACCTACCACCTTCTTTTGACTGTCAACCCTTGACCATACCCCTCCTTAGTTATCAGTGTATCCCAATAATTGTATTCTTGTATTTTTTATATAAATCAGGGGTGTCGCAAGATCCAAACCAATTTTTTAACATCGGTAATTGATACAAAGTAATAAGCCATTACTACTTTTAATATTGTTTAGCTATTGAGGGCTTTTAAATTGTATTTTGTGTAAATTGGAAGAGTATTCTTTAAATAAGACAAATTTTACAGTCAGCCAATTATCAAGGATTCGATTTCTGGAGGGGTTGAGGGCAAGGGAGCACCAGAGCGCCTACCTTTATCAATAACAGTCAGTTGAATTGTTGTTTGAAGTATAGATTTAGTATCAATGAATTATTTTAAAACTCTTTATTCAACATAAAATGTAACGTAAAAAAAAGATTGGGCGGACATTATTAAATTATTTGATACAGCTAATAGTTGTCACATATCCTATCTTTTTAATGTCTCGGAATTGGTTTGTAAAGTCGTATTGTTAGACTTTAGACGCTAAGAATTCTTATTACGACGTAAATTTAGTCTGTGTAAGTGAGTTGCGGCCTAATCCTGAAATCGTTTACGAGTTGCAGCCCGGCTTTGTGAGAGACACGTACCAATTGCGGCCTGCTCACTTTAGAGAGAGGTATGGGTTGGGTCTACCTAATTATCATGCTGTCTTAAATTTCAGATATAAACTATCATAGTCTCATGTCGAGATCCCTCGTAATATCCAAACTTTTTCAGTTCTTATCATTTAATGGTTCGGGAAAAGATTTGAAGGTTTGTTAGGTTAGGTAAGGTTAAGTCAAAATCCCGGGCCACAATTACGTGGCTTTAAAAATATGGGTCTGCAATTCAACTGTTTCTTTAGAGGTAAATAACTCGTGTGGCCACAACTCACCTGCAGTCAATTTATTATTCACATAGCGACGAAAACAAAAGGTAATTGTATTGATAACTAGGACTATATACAAACATTACTATTTTTGGCGCGTTAAAGCACGTTAGAGATGGTTTTCAATAAGTAGCGGGTCTAATTCTAATACAGTTTTAGCTACAATGTATAACGTAGGAATGCGCTCATAGAATTTAACCAACATATTACAAAATTTATTCCTTCAAAAATAAGAAATTTCTATTGTTAATTTATTCTTTAAATATATAACATAATTATTGCTGTAAAAAATGGTATAAATCATACATTATCTAGCTATTATTGTAAATTTTTTAATAATTTGCTAGTAAAAAAGTATTTTATTTTTAGCACCGCGTCTTACTACCCATCTGGTTTATAAGCTTATAAGCTTATAAGCTTAGATTAATATATATAATATTTAGCTTTCATAGTATTAAACTTAAAATAAACAAATTAAAAACAAATTAACATTTCTAATAATTGTTAGAATATTTAATATTTGTAATGTTCAAAATCTAGTATAGATTTTTAATCAATTATATCTATCTCTGAGTATTTTACAATGTACAGCACAATATTTATTTAAAAACTCTTATTTTATTTTATCAAGTAACACTATTTTCTATAACTAATGTAAAAGTACAGTCATTGGTTAAGCTGTCTTACAGAAAGGTCACGTTTTACGAAATATTTAAAACAACTGGTAGGTGCAAGCTTAGATCAAGCTCCCTTGTAGAGTAGAGTTGCTTGTTGTATTAAATTAATTCCACAACTAGTAGGTACAGAATTAGGTTATGTTGCCATGCAGATTATTCATGCTGAAAGGGGTAGTAAATATCAGAAGTATATGCAGGAGTAGGCAAACTGTCCCGCAGAACATGGTATTTTTACGGGTTAAGGTACCTCCTTGAAATTTGAAAAGCTCTTCTTTTTTTTATCCATATTACACATTTTAAATATTTTCCCATTTTATTTATCTTGACGCCTGCGTGTTGGTAAGGATTAGAGCCTACAGAGCTATGTGACGCCTTTAAGACGTGCATCGGGCTCTAACGAAGCCCCTGATTTACACATTTATAGTTTTATTTGTTTAAAGAAAAACACATGCATTGTTTCCAATTTATTTGACTTTTTTGTTTACAGATTTTTGACATCGGCTGCAAAATCTTTGTCTGTGTGCCGCACAGTTTGTTTCTTTTCTCAATTTTATATATTTTAGTTGACTTAATATTTTTACGTCTTTCTTTTTGTTTACTCGTAGGGTTGTATCTATTTTTGTTTACATGTTGTACATTTTACTTTTATTTTAATCAATTAATTAGCAGAGTTGGTAGTGGGCTGTCTACCCTGATTTGTCCAATGAAATTCGGGGCCCATCACCGCCCTCTCCCAAATCACGAGGTAGCTTTTAGAAAATAGTTTTTTTTTCACTAGGTCACAAAATATCCTCTCCACAAAAAAACAAACAAACAAAAAAAGGACTCAATCAATTAGATTCTAATTATGGAACAGTAATCTTTAGTGTGCCATTTGAATAATTTTTATTGTTTGTTGTGTTTTTTTCTCTCTCTCTCTCTATTCCTACCCTCCGTTAGCGGATGCACCTACGATTGTATGTGTGAACATCTTCCTTCGCTCAATCAGCAAAATAGATGATTATAAAATGGTGAGTCTGGTGACGAATGCATTGAACCCAGGACCTTTTTAAAAAAAATTATATGTTTCTACTGTACATAACCAACTATTGGGACTCTCATGCTAAACATACTAACAAAAACATTGACCCTAATAAATTTTAATATTTCAAATTTTAAACATTTGTTGAAAAAATAACCACTGTTTGCTTTAGAAGAATATTTTATTCGAACAATAGCTTTTAAAAAGTACCTTGTGAATTCCATTTAAACTAAAATTTCTTGTCGGTATTCACTTCTGTGTTTGTGGTTTAAGTGATGACAAAAAATAATTAAATTATAAAACTGCTGTGTGCTAAGCTACGGTTAGTCCTAATAAAATATTCAAAATATTTACTAAACAATTTTTTGAAGTATTTATTATATTATTGAAGATCTGTCCAAAGTTAATATAAGGGCCGAATCAATGTAAATTATGTATTTGGTAACACCAAGATGATATTATGTTGAACTAGGCCTATGTAAAGTGTACCCTTAAATAAACTAATTATTAATTTTCAATCTGATTTTATAATGGTGATCTTTACATTCTTGTAATACTTAATACTTTATGATTTCAATAAATAAAAAATGGATAGTTTACGTTTATATATTGATATAATGTAGACAACTACATATTAAAATAACCAACAATTCAAGTATTTTATTAAAATAAATTTTAAAGTATGTTTAAAGTGGTTCGTTACGTTATAAAAAAAGCATAGAGAAAAATACAACTATAAAACTATATAAACAAGTCAGTAGGAATACGTTAATGCTAACTTTGACACGTAACAATCATGTATTCCTTTTAATGTTGGATGACGTTGGACCTGATTAAAACTCAATCGTGTTGGTTTTAATTTAAAACTGCAACATAGATATAAGAATAATTTAAAAAGGATTTGTGCATCAATCGCTCCATTCCTGTTTGTGATACTACCGACCGTGCATTACTGTAGTATTGGTGTGCCTAAGCTAAAAGGCGCTTGAGTGGGAAATTTGGCTAATTCAATATCACGCGATGACTTATTTAAGATATTTTTAAAAATAGTTTCTTAGCACAGTTAAAAAAAGCTAATATCAAAATTTATTTAAAAATATCAAGTGGTCTAATGAAAGCATTGTATTTTAATATATTTGATTGTCAATGTATAAAATTATAATACTACTATTTCTTAAACAATAACTGAACCAAGTTATATTTAATTCCTCTCAAATGTGAAAGAAAAAGAGTTCGAATACGCGAAATCTAAGCACCCATAAAAATAAGTATAGTAGTTTTATTTTTTTATAAAATTTAAAATATGTTTTGCTAAATACATTCAGTAAATTTCTAGGTTTGTAACACTGTATCAAACATAATGACAGTTTCAAGAAATTTATTTTATAATAATTATTAATGTAGAAATATAACAGGCAAATAATGGTATGCTACATGTAAATAATGTTACTATAAATCAATTAAGTACCAATTCACTCTGATTTTTATAAATGCGTAATCTTTAAACTTAAACCATTTAGTAATTAGTCTTAGTTATTTATAGTTTTTAATCGAATTATAATTTTAATAATACAAAATAGATTAATTTAGCTAAGCCACATTTAGTAAATAAATGGTGTATACTTTATTAACTTTGTCTATAATGTTTTCAGTTACACTAATTAAAGTAGTATGTAAAAATAAATAATGTATGTGTCTATGTTGCTTTATATGTTTGTCTGGATCTATTTATTTTATTTTAAACTTGTATGATACACTAGGTCAATAAACAATCAGTAAAGTATAAGTCAATATAATTCGTCCTGTGGGTGTTCAAGTGAGTTTTGAATTAATTTCAATACTTCGGTTTTTGTTTGAAATCCATTAATTTTATCTTAATTAACAAACTTTTGTTCTTAAGGACATTTGACAACAAAAATTTGATTGCACAGTTTTAACAAATGTATAATTATTAAATAGGGATTCATTGATTTAAAATCATTATAGTTCACGATCTATAAGGGGTCACACTTCCCATTTAATGGTTTTTCCGTTCCATTGTTAACATAAAGTATCTAATTAATTAAGATAATCTTTAGTATAACTATACATTCATATGAGGTGTACACAGTTAAAGATTTATAATATTAATAGTAATAATATTAATATTGCTAGTTAGTAACAATATTATTAATTATATTGTAAATAAACTACGTAACTTTCTTCCAAATCCCAAATAGACATTTATTTAAATTGAAAAATGTAAATAATAATGATAAGAGTGATAATTTTATAATCCAAGATTTCATTGTTTTCACCTCACATGACTAATGTCTATTTATACTAAATCTTAGCCCCATACATTATTTAATTTACCTTAACAATGGTAGGCAAAAAGCACGAGATAACAAGTTTGATCCCCTTATAACTCCTGAACTGTAATTATGTGGAATCATTGACTCACTTTATAGTTTATAATTATACACTTGTTAAAAATTTTGCAGTAAATCTTACTGTCAAATTACCTTAAATAAACATGGTTTGGGACCGTTCCTAATATTTTGACTGTTATGTAAAATATACTACCATGTATATTGAAGTTGTAATAATATATCAATAAAACTTCAATAAATACGTTAAAGTTTTTTTTTTATAGTAGTGAAAATATCACTAGAAGGTCCCAAACAATGTTTGTTTTAAAGTATAAGTTTGTTTATCAAGAAATTACAAGTGGATTCTCAACAACAAAAATCACTAAAAATAATTCAAAACTTGCTGGCTGACACCCCCTTATCAGTGGTGTGATGATACTGGGCACGAGACCAACATGGATGGCTTAGTGGAAGATCATTGGAATTCTAAGCCAAAGGTCCCTGATCAAATTCACATGTCTAATTGTCATTTTTAAACATATGTTAATTTTTTTAAAACCATGGGTGCTACGATTATAATTAATAATTTTATAACCAAATAATAGTCTGAGACCTACATTACTATCCTTATATCATCTTGCTGTTATCATCGATAAATCAAAAACTAATCTCAGCCCCTCTCAATTTGGTAACAAAAAAGTCAAACTTCTCGCTAACAGGAGTCACTATTATTAATTTTTTAAATATCATATTTATTGGTCCAACGGTAAAAATCTCGGATGATTTAATGTAATGCTTTGTTATATTCCGTTAAAGGTAAATTGGGTATTTTATGGAAGTTGTGAGATTACTCTAAATAGTTTTGGATGTTTCCACCTATTAAATTATATTTGATCACTTTTGATAAGTTCTATAAATTAGCTTTGATTGCAGGATGTACAAAATATATTTGCGAGTCTTATGGCTACAGAATAACTTTTTATTGCATGTTGAACTAACAGAAAGGACCGAAATTATCTCCAACTAACTATAGTAGCATTGTAATCCCTTCAACAAGTTCACATTTTGGGACATGGTTAAACTATAATTGTATCAGCACTATTGTAACTAGTAATTTTACTTAAGAAACACTTCAAAAAACCAGTGGTCACTAGCTCCATAAATACAATTTCCTTAAACTCTATTTATCTTATTCTCTCCTTACCTTATTAGCGTAATTAAATATAAATAGCCCGAATTGGATGTACGCGATGATTAAAAACGCATTTGAGGTTTTATTACCATGTGGAACTATCCGCATTTTTTTAGCGCCACGTCTTACTACCCATTCGGATAATACGCCTATATGCTAAATACGCTAGTGGGCTTAGGTTAAGTAGGGTTGAACCTAGAGTAAGTATATCATAATTTGCACGGAGGAAGAGTGGAAAACAATTTTGGAAAACTCAGTACACCTAACCAGGATTCAAAACCTGATCTCTCCGTAATCTGCAGTTTAGTCTATTGAGAGAGTGACGCCTTAGAGCATGCGACTACCGAAGCGAGTCCATCCGCATTCAATTTTTCCGCTAATAGACTAGGAACGAGGAAAATTTAACTCGGAGCAAATGTACCCTTCTTTTTGTAAAGGGAGAGTCTAAAATCAATCCCATCCGGGAAACAAGTTACGACCTTCCCATCCACGGCAAATCTAGAACAGACGAGCTTGATGTTTAGTCCGCTTGGCCACCGATATGGGTGAGCTAGGTTCTTATATCTCCAACGAACCATTCATAGAATGGCGTTCCAAGTCGTTTGAATGGTGACTATGGGCTATCAAACGAAACTTTGCTTATCTTAAGAAAAATATTCACTTTCACTAAAAAAAAATCTATAAAAAAACAAAGCCTACTTTCTATTCAGCTAATGGCAGTTTTTGCCAGATTATTCTAACGGGGGAAACTTCAAAAGGACTGAGAACAGTTTCAACTTTTTCACCATAGCTAAACAAACACTCATACATTTCTTAATTTTGCCATCCCCTCATCGCGAACCCAAATGGCACTAATTATGTTAATATTTTTAAGAAACAATTTTTTTAGGGGGCACTATGGCTATGCACAGTACACTAAGTTCTGATCTAATAAGCTATGATAGCCCTGAAAACAGCTTCGAAACAAATATTATCTAGAGAACTCTGTTCAGGACATCCTCATTTATACACCAAAAGAGTATAAATAAGGAAGGTAAGATTTTGGAATAAATTTGACAACATTTACGTGAAGGGAAACTAAGACAATATTAAGGAAACGTCAACTAGATAAAACCAGCCGGTATTTGAACTCTTCTCTTCTTCTGGTAAACAAGACTAATTATAAATACGTCTTTGTGTGCGGGACCACCCGTACGGGAATTTTGAAAAAAAAAAAAAGTTTTGGGAGAGAAGAAGTATTGGCAAAACTTCCGAGTTTAGCTTGCTCAACACTTTTTGAGTTTAAAGCCTTGTTATTATTCAAATGGATTTCATTGCATTATTTTAGGATTAATTATTTTTGAAAACAACCTTTTGGAATAATATAAGATTTAAAAAAATCGTTTTAAGTTAAAATTGTATACGTTTCCGATCATTGAAAAATTGCCTCTATTATTGTCCCTTATGAAGCTAAAATACGTATTAATCTATTTTAGCAAATATCTTCCCCACCCCAATTACATAGTTTCACACCCCACGTGGGAAGTAAAATAATGTTTTACTTACCCTGGTGGCCACGAGTTGCATTAAGGTGTCAGTCTCACAATATACTGGATTGTCTGTGAAGAAAAGGACCAGGCTCAACTCTCGAAAGGATGTATCAAGGTGTAGTTTCCCTAAATGAGTTTTACTCTCCCTCTTCACGCGAATTTTAGGCACATATCCAAATTCTACATTCCTCTTTCCTGTTAGTAATAATACTGGCGTGTTTGAGATACATTAACCTGTAGCTCAGTTTGCGGAAAGATAAGCAAGTACTAAGGTACCATGGTCGAGGCTCTTTCCATGTCCCGATGAGATGGGGGGAATGATGATAGTGCATATGACAAGGTGCTGTCAATGAATAGCTTAACTAAAATTAAGGATTAATTAACCAAACCTTGGTAACCATTGACATTATTTCACTTTCGAAAAAAATCTCCCGGTACAAGCCGGGAATCGAAACCATGACCTCTATATCAGCTCCCAGGTGCTCAGAACACTCTACCACGAGGACAGTTTTTCCTGTTAGTGTAAATATAAGGAAATTTTAAGCGGGTAGTAAACTATGGTGCTATATTATATCTATTAAAAATCCAACAAAACGTATTTACAGTTAA
The DNA here is from genome assembly GCA_902141375.1 of Timema poppense. Taxonomy (NCBI): domain Eukaryota; kingdom Metazoa; phylum Arthropoda; class Insecta; order Phasmatodea; family Timematidae; genus Timema; species Timema poppense. The sequence continues at coordinate 113,281 of CABFOV010000640.1, forward strand.
ATTGTTCACCTAAACTTTCGATTCAATCAGTTCAAGAATCATTTTTGTGACATGATCCTATCAATCGCTCAAGATTTTGAGAAAATCATAATGTAAATTTATCTTGTAACTTGTTTGGTTAAATTAATTATGGATTCACTGAATATTTTTATAAATACATAGAAAAGAACAAAAATGGCTCCATTAAAAATGTGGCCAGTTGAAAATTTAAAACAAAAATTAGCAGGTGCTATTGTCAGGTGTGTTGTGGATGTATTGAAATATTTACAAAAGGCAATATTTTAATTAGTGGTTTTACAATAGGGGGATCTTCTATATCAAATAATCATATCAACACATGATAGACAAACTAGCTTAACCCGCCAACAGACAGTACTCAATCCTCCAACACTTGGAAATATAGAACCTTAATTTCCTCAATTAATGTTTTTCTAGTATGTCGGGAATAAAATGTGAGACCTTTATCAGAGAAATTTTTTTTAGCAACAAACTGAGTTAAGGTGTCAGTAAAAATAGATGGTTCAAACTATTTCTAAGATATGGAAGTATTGTTACATATATTACAGCAATGTAATTCGCGTTTTCAAAGTGACAAAAAAAATTCTTTTCATTACACGTTTTTCAAATTGCTCAGGTTCTAGGAGGAGCTCAGTACCCTGGTAGCGAGAAGTTTTGTCCACTTCCTTCCCCCTTAAAAAAATCTTGACTGTCACCTGTCTCACTATTTGACGGGTCCACCTGCCAAAGCTTGCAGTGCCCCCCCCCCCTCTACCACAATCAAATTCCTCTGGCGTATGTCATGTGATGTAGTGTACGCCTATTTGTGTATGTACTGTACATGTATCGTTCTTGCACTGTGTTATGTTTGTATTGTGGTATCGGTGTATACATTGTATTCACCTGGTTCGGTGTAGCTTGCAGGTCTTCAGGGACTTCATAATACTAGCCCGATAACATCTCCCCCCCTTCAGCCCCCCCTCAAATACCATCTTCCAACTTTCAAAACACTCCTACAACTCTTTCTTATTCCTAAAAAACTTTACCTAAAATCTGGCATGTGAAAAAAAAAGAGTTAAATCTCTAGGTTATTTGTTTTATAGCAAATCTTCAAGCAATTACTTAGTACCGTAACGGTAGAGTAATTCATTCTTATTAAACTTTAATGTGTTTAATTTGGAATAGGTATAATGCGCATTAATAATTTAACTCAGCTGCTCACATTTATTTTGAAATCCACATATAAACTTACATTTTCACAAAGAAAATACTTATATCTATCTGTAAATATATATATATATATGTACTATTCGATTTAACTTCATCTTGGTATAAAAATATTGACCAATTGCACGGAGTTGACCACACTCATTTTGTATTCGCTTAGTTTTTTATCAGAATAGAGCCCTGTTGAGACTCATCTCTGACATACGGGTTGTTAAATTGTTATAAAGACCCACGGTGACCACATGGCATACGGCACTGCTCTCTAAATAGATTAATTAGACTGTCGAAGACGGGGTTCGATCCCAGTTGGGAGTACTTAGGTTTTTTCCTTAGTGGTTTTTCACTCTCTCTCCACGCAAATGGTCGGATACTTCCTCTAAATTCAACCTTACTAATCCCTAACACATTAGTGTAATTAGTACATAGGCGTACAGCCCGAACGGGTAGTGTTACGTGGTGCTAAAAAACATTGTTATATTCAATTTTGTAATCAAAAGTTAAATTTGTATTCTTCAATTATTTAAATACATTCATTGAGTGATTTTTTGTCAAAAAGATTATTTTGACTTTTAATGTAAAACTAGTAATTTCAAAGACGTATTTTTTTATTTTGAGATTATATATTTTTATATCAGTTCTAAAAAAAATAGTTTGGTAAAATTTGGAGTAGATTTAGGTTTGTGGCATTTTGGGTCAACCAAATTGTTGGTGAGTGAATAAAAAAAATCCCATTCATCATAAAGATAGAAGATATGTATAGCCTATGTAATAATAGTTTAGCAACAAAATAGCGTTTTGTATCAATAGGATATTCTAAATAAAATAACTTTGTATAAAAGTTAGTTCTATAAAAAAAAGCAATAAAAGAGGCGTTTAGTTTTTGTTTTGCCAAGTAATAAAATATTATTTGAATTTAAAGATGCTTCGACACATAAGCGACCATTAAAGAAGAATGGGTTGAGTACTATTTTTCCCGGACCCGATTCCCAATAGGAGTACCATAACATTTTCTTTGAAATACGAAAAAAAAGAACATATTTAAATGAAACTAATTCTTTAAGAAATTATCATAACGGAAAAAACAAATTTCTTAGTGAACTTAAAAACTTACACTGAATAATAATTTATCTGTTTATTTGGCATATTAATAAAAAACAATAGGACATTTTTAAAGTCAACTTACAGTCCAATGACTTTGGTGTTTAGGTAAGGGATTTAGTCCGTGTTAGCTGAATTTTGGTGTGTATTTTCACCCAGTAGTTATAAATAATATATTAAAGATTGCCATCAATTCAAATTATAATTATTATAATTATTAGCACCACGTCTTAATACCCGTTCGGGTTATACGCACATCAATTCAAAGTTTGCAAAAAAAAATTAATAGGTGTAATAGGGGTAAAAAATTAATCTTAGATCAATATCTTCTTATTTATTAGTCTTATGACTAAAACGGCTCTTATCAAATATATAAATTAGAAAATTTCCTGTATGTATATATTTGTACATGTGACTGTTTTTCACTATTACGGCATACTTAGTTTAAACCTATATATTTATGATTACTAATATACTATTTTCTAACGTGGTGTCCCCTGTAGGCCTAATCCACCATTTTATCACATTCTATGAGCTATGCTTCTTCTTCCTATTCGTATTATTGTTCTTGTTGTTCTTCTTCCTTGTCTACAACGTCTTGTACATATGTTTCAACCAACTCTTCAGGTTGAGAATACAAACGTTCAGATTAAAAAATCCATCGGATTAATTTCATTGTCGCGATTATTTTCTTCTATGCTGATATTTTCTTCCGGCCTAACTAAAGATGTTTCATCCGTTGTAGTATTGAGGAAGGATTGACCATGTTAGTTACCACAAACTGCTGAAACGTATAAACTTAGTTTTCTGCAGCCACACATCGGTCCGCAACTTTTTGAACAGCTGCAGAAAATCATATTAAAAAGGGAATCTGAAGCGGAAAGGTGTGACTTGTGATGTTCTTTTTGGTTCCAAAAAAGTATTGTGAATTAGCCATCCTCAGTCTTCAGGAATCAGCTCATTGGCTCAGCAAGTTTGCACTTGATAATAAGCCCGATTTAAGTGTTGCTGAGATTTACTACCGGTCAGTGGAAGTAAAGCTAGTTTTACAGGTTTTATTTCTTGTAGACATAGCAAAGCACAAGTCTCGATGTTTACCCATGAAAACTTCCTTAAATTGAGCACCATATATCAGCAAGAGGAATCGTAATCCATTTGAAAAAATTAATTTCTGAGAACAATCTTCTTGCTTAAAAACTTCCACTGAAACTTGTAAATTCTCACGCTTTTCTAACATCTTCAAAGCTTTCTATTTATTCTTGTTAAAAAAAAAGAAGAAGAAAAGGGCAGATGTATACCATCCAGGGATTGCGGTTAGCAATAAAATAAATCTTTACTCTTATCATATTGGCCGAAACTTTGTGAAGAATTTATTTTCCTCTCAACCTTCCCTTTGGTTGGTTTCGGAAATAAAACTTCTCTATCTGCGTAGGCGCGAGCTATTAAAAGCACTTAAATATCTACTTCTTCTTTGACAACAACTGTTGTATTTCTACGCGACTGCCAGAGTGCTGTTTCAATAATCAAAACTTCAGCATCATCTTGAGCTTGTTTAACAATGAAATTAACAGCGTCAAATTTTTCTGACAGTATCGAAATCAATCTTCTCTTATTGTGGTGTTGGAAAGGAATTTTCCATGAACCATCCTAACATTCATAGTTTATGAGAGAACCTTAGTAGATACAGGAGGTTTGGAGGATCGACAGAGTTGTTCCATAACATTTTAATTCAAGCTGTAGTCATTATATCCTTAAAATACAACAATTAACATTCGAACCAAAATGTATCTGCACATAATTAACATATGTCACCAAATATAATCAAAAGTATAATCCTGATGCCATACAACACGATGAAAAAGAAACCCTTAATTGAATGGATATCCCTGCAATGGTACGACCAATACGACAATCAGAGAGAATGACACAGTTGCTCTTCAAGATCATTGATCATTATGTTGTATAGTCTACATCTGGTTTACCTTTGTACTCCAACAAACATATATAATGCATTGGAAAAATTACTCAGTATTTTATGTTGAGTTGATTTAGATGAATATTTTAAACTTTTTAATATAAGAATATTCTAAATAGTAGGCTATAAGCTTTGAATTTAAATTTAACATCAATTATTTTCAAAAATGGTTGCTTGTACGAAAGAAGTATAAGACCTTTTTTGTAGTCAATTTTCTAATGTATATATATATATATATATATATGTGTGTGTGTGTCTATGATAATAATCGTTTTAGTCATAGAACCAATAAGTAAGAATATGTTGACTTACAACTCATTTTTGACACCTGCTAAGAACTGTAATTTTTTTCCATGCTGATGAATTAATGAGGAGCTTTGATATATTATTTATATAGTTACTAAATGAAACTACATAACAAAATTCAGCTAGCTCTGACTATATCCCTAATTTAAATATTTTTTTTATCATAGTCACCGGACTATTTCTATTTTCACACGATTTTAGATTGTTCTTTTATTGTTCATCTAGGCTAGGAAAAGCAAATATATATTGATTTCCCCCTTTTTTCCCAGTTTTGTAAAGAAATGTTTTTAGTTTAATGACTGTACAGTACGTTGCCCGTAGCCTTTATGCTTCCAACCCGGTTTTTAATCGATTAAAAAAATGTATTCAAAATGTTAAAATCCTAACTTCAATGTGCACAAGGGCTACTAATTTTGTTTTTAATTTCAGACCTATGGGTGCAGGTGACACCACGCAATGCTCATGACAAACAAACAAACAAACGAACAAACTCTTAATTTGATTAATATAAAAGATAACAAAGGAAGCGAGAAGAATATGTAATTGATTCTAACGATTGTAAACAAATTTTGTGTCAAGGATCTTTATATTTGTATTCGATATCAATTTTTCTTACAATCTGGCTGAGACTAGTACATCATGTTTACATCTATCGCAGGATTCAGGTCAAAAGAAATTTTATAAATACAAATTTAAAACACATTTTATTGTGGTCAACATTAATTATTCCTACATAAGCAGTATAATTTCAGATATATTAATACTTTCTATCAAATGTGACAGCTACACATGATAAGGTATACATTTATTAAACTGGTCCTATTAAATTTTTAACTGTAAAAAACGTTTATTTTTATCTGAATCTGACTGTACAAACCCAGTTTCAGCACCGAGATATTTACCGGTGGTATATGAAGAATTGCAAACTAATTCAATTCAGTACGTATACTACTGCACGTCCGTCTCTAGTACTTATATCTTTACTGGTTATATAACATGACTTACAAACTAACTTAACCAAGGACAATGTGTCTAAACCTACACCCCTAGCCTTAGCTCCTAGATATTTGTTAATTGGATAGTAGGACTTAAAATTAACTTAACCAATGGCAGTATGTTTAAAACTACAAATGTTCCTATCCCTAGAATCTAAAACCTATCTATTTAGTTATAGGATAGCGGGACTTACAAACTCACTTAACCTAGCTTAACACGTCACCCATCCCTAGCGCCTATACATATACTAATTAGATAACAGGATGAAACTGTTGACAAACAGTAAAACCTTCGTCAGCAGTATCCGGAATCGAACTAGAGTCCTCTATATGTATAGTTATTATTTCTAGCCACTCAAACACGGATAGGGGCTGCTTCAAACCCAATCTGAGACTCTGATTAAGTCGTACGGAGTTATGCCACTGTTACCCGCAGGGTATCAATCAACTCCCAAGAACCAAGGAAGTGTGATAATGAATGACCCGTAATCATTGGATGTTTTCGTACTTGATTCCTTACTGAACCCAGTCAACTCGACTACTACAGTGTTACAGACGAACTATCATGGTGACTATTAACAAAACTGGTAACATTTAAAAATACTTGTATGTAATTGGTAGCTACTAGCTCAGGTCATAATCATTTTCAGTGGTATTTAGTTACAGACACGTGCTTAGAAAAGATACATGTAGTTCAAAATTTAACAGTAATTTCGTTGTCTTCCAAACAAATTGAAATGATATATATATATTTTTTTAATTTTATATATATTGTAAAGTCATGGAAAGATTGTGGCTGTTGGCCCACATTGGTGCGCCAATTGTAAAAGCCAGAAGCTGGATGCCCCACATTGGAACGCCAGTTGTAAAAGCCTTAAATACTGCCCCTCGTTGAGTACGCCAATTGTAAAACATGTAATTTAAACAATAAATATTGGACTAGATGTTTAGATAAATCTGCCCAAGAAATGAGAAAAACTGTGTTTTTCTGTCACAACGACAATTTTATTTGCCCTTAAGTTGTTTTGTAAATAAAATAAACCACCACTTAATGTTGTAAAACACTTCCATCTCGTCTGCCGTAGAAGAGTAGAATGCACGCGTCTAACAAGCTAGCGTCCTCTCGAGTCGAGCCGTGTGAACCCCGTAATTCACACCCTCGAACCCAGACCACTCCTTGCTTTCTTTCCATCGACCAATAGGGTTAGTTTTAAATTTAGCTCGCATTTAAGAAAACAGACGCGCTTCTCTGCGCCTGCTATTATTTTACTGCGCATTACAACACGGAAGTAAAAACCTTGTTTCTGACACGTGCAGTTAAAATAAAAGAAAAAGAAACATGGCCGTAGTATAGAAAAGATGAGTTTACTTTATATTAACTGAAAAGAAGAAATATTAATATATTTACTTTAAAATATGATCGCGAATATTAAAAAGACAGGAAAAATCGATATCATTACAATATATAATGGAATTGTGGTTTGCTTGGGTTTGCTCACCGCGTCTTAGTGTCCTTTCGTATTAGACGCATATAATATATTAACTTGACTAATGGACGTCATCAGTGTAATCAACTTGGAGAGAGGGTGGGAAACTGCAGTGGCAAAGCAGACAGAATGAGCCTGTCATTTAGACCACGTGCACTCTGGCGTAGTAGTAACAATAGTTTTAGCTGAATATATAGAATGAAATCTCCCTTTACGGACACTTCTTAATATTGTATTCTTCTTTATAATGGGCAGTTTAAGTTTCTCCGGCAAAGGAATCTTAGCTCTTACGACGAAACAGCCTCCCAATTCTCAATAACGGAAACTGACACTTCCAAAAACGCATATTTATGTATTGAAATCTCTAAACAGTAGACATAAATGTAAAAAAAGAAGTATATTTATAGTATTTGACTGTAGGAATGTCAGGAATATCATTGTCTTGCGTGAAGTGTGAACATTCCATCGTTCCTCATTTAAGGAAAGTTTTTAAAATAGCCAATGTAGTAATGATTACGGTACTGCAAGGTCTTGCCTTCCACCCCTTACGAGCTATTAGCGGGGGATGTTTCATAAGTTGTCGGTGCTCGTACCTACTGCCTACTGTTTACAGTTTATTATATTTGCCTATTGCTCTGTGTATTCTGCAATTTCTACAGTAAGATACGTACAATATTTATTCATTAGTCATAATTTCTACATACATTATTGTGTAGTGCAATAATTAGATTGTATTAGATTATATTCAAAGATATAGATTAAATTGTGTCCAAGAAGTCTGATTTTAAAAATATATTTTTCCAAATAATGGAAACCTCTCAATGACGGACATTTTATGTTATCTCCGAAGGTTTCCATTAGTAATAAATTTCACTGTACTATGATTATAGTCATAATTCAAAAATATTATGCTTTTAATTTATACATACTCATACACAAATCATTTTTTGAAAATATTTATATATTGGTAACACTAAATTTTCCCATAACAATGATAAAAACAATGACTATGTTAATACAAACAATTTTCGTGGTAGTTACTTCGGTTATTATTTCAGTACAAGTTCCACGACTGAATTAACTATACCCGTGTGTTAGAATCATTTTGCAAGATATGGTACTTATTTTCTGATGAATGGAATGAGGGACGCAGAACTGAACAGTTGGTTCGACTGACAGACGAGTCTAACCTCTCCTGGGCTCGCGATACTCACCGTCGATGAATCAACGGGATGGACTCCAAGCCATTTATAATTCATCGGCGTGGCAAGTTCAGCCATTTTAGTTATTTTTAACGACAGAAAGCTACTTGTGACAAAACGGTATACAAGGGAATATGGGTGACATTTATTTTTTAAATATTGCAAAACATTTCTCTTTGGATTATTTGTTTTAATTTAATTTTAAAATGTTTAGTGACTTAATTGTTTTACTACTCATCCGTGCTACCTGAATGTAACTACCCTGATAACGTAAAGATAAGGAAGGTAGCATCTTATTGGTAATGCGCTGGCATTTGCGTGGACTGAGAGTGACTAACATTTGGAGGGGGTAAAAACTGTGTACACCCAATTTTAATTAGTACCCCGACCTTCTCATCATCGACAAACAAGACTAGATTAGATTGGTAGAGTCTTGTATTGTTATTAATAATTTTACTATTTCACAGGCAATACTTTATGAGCAAGTTATGTTCCTGCATTTGACTTGAAAGTCTATATTTTGATCCCAGCCAGATGCATTTGAGAATATTATAAAAACAAAAATTCATCATATTCTCTAAAGAAAAGAAATCTAAAGTCCAAGTTTAAGAACTCGCCTATAGTTATCCAACTATTCATTAAGATACAACTCACGTCAGTGGTCGCATGGTCTGGGGCAACATTCTCTCAGTAGACTGGACTGTCGATGACGGGAATCCAGGCTGGTGTGAAATAATTATTCCCACCCCCGCTCTCTAGATGAATTATTACTCTCCTTTCACGCCAATTCAGGTACATTCACTCTAAATTTTACTTTACTCCTCCCTACATCATTTAGTGTAGATGTGAATAGCTCTAACGGCTAGTAAAACGTTTTGCACAGCAAAATAAAAGTAAGATTCGCCTTCATTTTCTTAAGGGGATAGTTAAAACAAATATAATTTGGTTGCGTTATGATGCACCTAGTTAGACATCAACCTATCACCTCCCGGGTAAGAATGGAGGGCACAACGCACCCCTAACCTTTCCCCACTCTGAAATATTGTCGTGAATCTCTTGTAGATAGCAGCTTATCTTGGTGGTCCTGGGTTAGAGTGTTCGCCTCAGGACCCGATGTCCGTGAGTTCAATCCCAGCCGTGGTCGCCGGACTTTTCTTGAGCAATAAAAAAAGCATTGCACAACTTCCTTCAGAGAGGAAAAAAAACGGTCGTCCCATATCAACTGTCGGATGTAAAACAGGACCTTGGAGGATATGAGAAAAATATCTTTACCGGCAAAAACTGTTTGACCCTTTCGCTCTCGCTCATAGAAATGTATCGTGTGCTGATTTAATTAGTTGGTTCAGAAAGTGCACATTTCCTCGATTTTTTAAAAAAAATTGTAGTTGTCCCTTGGAACGTTCTTGTCACAAGTTCAACAGTTCATATGTTTGTTCTATCACAGGCTGGTGTATGTTCAAACATTAAACGTAAATCAATTGGTTAAACAAAAACCTTCAGGTTGTAATAAAACTGTTAACTGCGAGCATAGCTCTTAGTTATTGGGGAGCAGTAGACCAAATAATGAAACCTTTTTGCTTTAAGTTAGGGGATAAAAATAATTTAGTACCAATAATCTGATAATACAATTAATTACACAGGTCATTTTTTTCACATTTTTTATAAGAAAAATTATACAGTGCTATTTATAATATAACATTCCCCTGATACCCATTTATACCAAAGCTTTAGAGCTATGTTTTAAAAAATTACGAATTTCCAAAATGATCTCCTCAGTAAACTATCTTTAATTTTAGAGACATAATAAAATCACGATTTAAATATATCATCTAAATAATGAGTTTGAACTAAATAAATAAAACAGTTTTCACTTTAGACCCAGGTGTAGACATACAAGTAAGACCCATTTTTTTGAGTTCAAGGGCATCAAGATCCACCATAATCTCGAGGTCGAAAAATTTCAAGACAATAGTTTTTCTATATGAGGAAATCAAATTAAAGTATATTTGCATGAAAGTCGTTTATTTGAACTGCCCAAAAGAGGTTTTTAATCAAAATACATCAGCTAAACAATAAGCAGTATACAAGACGACATATCCTAACCTGACTTAACCTAACCTTTATAGTAGCTACTGTATGATCATTCACTTATAAGCAAAATATTCATAAAATGTTAAATTGTGTTAAGTGGGCAAATTTGGAGACTCTGAGGGGGTAAATTTTTAGCACTGAGCTGTTTTAATTAGTAGGGGGTTAATGCTAAGAGGTTTCTTGTGTTTAAGTGCGCAATTTACTCTTACAACATGAGTGCACATGCAACACGCATTGCAGTCATTAACTTTCATTTTGTTTAGGCGCAATTTTCTTCACCTTCACCAAGAAAGTGGGAAGGGGACAATATAGAGGGTAGAATGGTAGTGATACCTTATTTTTGCCTTTAAAGTGCTCATCGGACCATTAGGCACGTGGACTAAACGTCAGGCTCACCTAGCATGGTTTTCTGGGTGACCGGGAGGTCAATGTTGGAATCCCGAACGGTTGTGCTTGTGGTTGATTTTCCTAAGCGTTTTCTTATTTTTATTTTACAAAATGCGGGTATATCCCTCTGAGGTCTACCTTTTTCAGCTCTACTGTGCTAGCGTAGCTAAATGCGAAAAGATCGGACGGGGAGAAGGACTTAAGTGCAAAAGAAAACATGATCCACGTCCTACTACACATCCGGGCTTTCCTCATACTTGACGCTTGTGAAGTAGGGAGGATGAAGGTAACATTTATAGTAGTGTTCCCGCATTTACGTGAGGTAAAATTGGGAAACCATTTAGGGAAAACAACCCTCAGTACAACAGACCTGTATTCTATCCCCAATCCAACCATCACCAGTGAACTAATACAGAACGAGACTGAGACCTTAGACGGTGTGTTCCCCTATGTGGGATTGGGTTCAGGATACTGTTGGAGCATCTTATCAACTACATAATTACCTGTGTATTTGAATAGGTTAGTCGCTGAGGACAGTGACGTGAGATGGTTCCAAGGGGCTCAGAGAGAGTCTGTTTTATCCACATTGTGGTCTCCCATTCTCTCCCATGGTGAATGATGGAGAGCAATATAAAATGTCACCTTTATAATTCTGTTCTTTTAGTACGCATAGTCAGTTAAACTCATTGATAGTAAGCACCGGCACTTTGCTCATATATATTAGGTTTTTTTTAAATACTATTAGTCTTACTCCTCGTCTGAGCTAGCCACATGGTCGCATTTGGGAAGTGGGGATTTTTTTCTCTTTATTACTCCCCTGCTCTGCTTCGCAATGATATCCCTGAATGGGGTGTTTATAAATTCAAATTTGTATAATTTTTCTTTTAAAGTTCCCATGAGAGCCCTATAGGGTTGGTGTGGGTTGCGTACCCAGGCTATATATTTGCATTGTATTAATTCATGTTTACTTTGTTGAATAAATATTTTATAGAGAAAGAAAGTTACTATAATTGGACAAGGATAAAAAGGGTAGGGTTTATAGGGAGTGAACGTACATTCGCATGGAGGGATGAGATAAAACAATTGAGGAAAACCACCCTCATTACATCTGACGAGGTTTCAAACCCCTGCTTTCTCGTCACCAGAAGACTATATTAGATTAATTTCTTAACCCACTTGCCCACCGATATGGGTCCTTTTATTTCAAGCCATATTGTTTAACTTGCCGACATACATTGATGGAATTGTTAACTTTCTTCATCCTGTAGCCTTAGACTAGCTAGTTATATTCGATAATAGCTGATGTAATTGCTATTCACGTCCAATTATTTAGTTCGAAGCATTGTTAGTGAGTCGGAGACCATTATAACTCTAGTTCCGGGTGCTAGGAGCCACAATTACGTTTAGAACTTGTGTAAAACAAATTAAGAACTCGTACTACTACAAAAAGCAGTTTCAATCCCATAAGGTGTGCACTCCCTCCTAATTAACGCACTATGTTTTATTGAACCTGGTGAAAAACCTCCCAATCATTCATAAAGTGAAGATAATGTTTACAAACGTAACTCTCCTAAGATGTAGTGAGCTGAGTTAGAGCTGCGTGCGCTTCCCATTCATTATAAAGAAGTGTTTAAAAAATAGTCATTTCAAACACATTTATTTTACTTATTTGGTTTATTTTTAGAAACACAAACAATGCTGTAACCCCATGACTTCCTCTCCACTCTTCTCTAACTTTCACTACCGTTACATACAACCTCTACTCACCTTTCCCCCCGACTTCCATTCCCACTCCCCCAAACTTCCGCTCTCAAACCCCCTCCCACAATTTCCCTCCCCTTACTCGAACGAAAATATCTATTTTCTGTTGGTGAAACATAAATCATCAAAACTTCCCTCTTTACCTTTCCTCACAAAACGTCAACGTTTTGAGACCAAGACTTGTCAACGTAGTAGTACACCCTTCGACTCCAGGTAAGTGACAAGATTCTGGTTTTAGTTTTCCTTGCAGCACCCTTCTATTAGACAAGGTAGGGCTTAATATACACGATTACATCTCTAATTATATTTTAATTAGTACTTAAGTATTAAATAATATAATATTTACACCTCTAAAATTTCTATATTAACACAAATTAATATCCCCCTTGGCAAAAAAAAAANAAATAATAAATCATTAACAGCCCTTCTGACTTAAGAGGTCAACGTTTAATTTCAACCAGCTGCATTCAGAAATGTTATCCATTTGGGTTTTTCATGCCTCCTTCCAAGTGAATGCTTATAATGATTTACACCTCACCCTCATCCTGTTCCCTTAGGATATACAATTTAAATCTCTTGTATTCATAATAGTAATAATAATGTAGCCGACTGTCCTCCTATAAAGATGGGAAGCACCAATGTTGAAAATCTCCTGATTCATCCTGTAATTGGATGGCCTAAAATCAAGGAGGAGCGATACATTATAATTCTACGGCTGGGATGCAAGCACCAAACAACGCCACCCCAACACGCATCTATTTGATGTTTTAGTGGAATAATGATGATAAGTAATAAAATCACGTGCATTATCCTTGATAAATCAATTAATAAAATTAAAATGACTCAAATATATAAGAATAGTATCTTATTATTGAGGGAAATTTTCATAAATGTGTTTAATTTATTTATCAGATTACTTTTTCATATCTTTTAAAAAATTTGAGTGTGAGTAAAATTATAAACATTTTAAAAAATATCATAAAAAATTTTATAGTTAAAACCAACTATTGATGGATAGATAAATAAAACTATTAATCATACGACTACATTTCTAAAACAAAATAATATAAATAGCTCCGTAATATTAATGAAAACACATAATTTAAAATTTAAAATGGGGTCTTTATTAAATACGTAACGCTGTTATTAATAATACAACTATTTTAGATTAGCAAAGTTTCGACAAAAAATGTGTTATTGGAGCCACTTTAAGCTAATTAAAATAAATATAAATTAACAATTAAATAAGGAGCATTGATTAAAGATGGAAGCCAAGATTTCCCTCAACTAGCTTGTGCACACTTGAAGGTGTTCAGTTGGGTGTTTAATTGGTTTTTGTATTTTTTAATACTCTCTTGATTTAGAAGCTTTTGTTCTCAAATATACATTGACCTTCCATTACATTTTATTGAGGTCTTACTAACGATCATAAAAAAAATCGGAAAAAACATGGTTGTATATTTTAAATATAGCAAAAAACTGTTAAGCAAGATTCCCAACAAAAATTATTTTATAATGAAAATATATTAGTCAAGAGAGATAAAAAGGGTTCTCCCACCACCACCACCCAAAAACCACACTTAAAAACATCGTAAAAAATAATACAAAACTTTCTTAAACACAAGGGCACCACCAAATTGAAGGGAAATTCCTCATTCCACTGTATTTGTTATGAGAATGGCAACTCTGAAGCTTTAAAACCACTAGAATAATCCATAAGACTGTTCTGTTGTGACCATGTGAATAAAATATAACTTTATTTGTTGAAGGAAAACTATATATATGATTCTATAAATTCACTTTGATCTCAGTAATGTGACATTTCACGTAAAACGTCCTTGAAAAGGAACTAACTTTACCTTTTCATGGATATTTTTAATATTATAAAGTTTAAAATGCAATATAAACAATTTAATAGGGACAGGTGATATCCATATTTTGAAATTACAAACAACTTCGTAAATAATGTCTGCAGGGGGTCTCAACCCCCTTGAATAGCCTATATATAAGCAAAATGGTTGGTTCCCAAATGGGAGAGAACACCACTCAGTGGTCAAAGCTAACATGATAAAGTGTAATGTGTGTGTGGGGGGGAGTGTACGTATGAGTGACATAAGCGTAAGCATTCTTACGTATGTGATGAAAATGGACAGCTGTTTTTATGAGTTAAACTCACTTGTTTTTCTAGTGACCAACGATTTATACAAAATGTAAAAACTGTAAATTCTACACACAATTTTAGAAAAATAAGTTGATACAAATATTCCTGCGTTGCGTAGCTTACTACCAAGACAGGCTATTTGCATTTAATAATAGTTTGGGGTAACCTCACTTGCATGGAGAGAAAGTGAGAAACCATTTAAGAAAAGTCACCCTCAATACACCGAGATAGGGCTCGAATTCTAACCTCCCCATTACCATCAAACCAGACTAGACAATCTTTAAATTTAGTTGACGTGTGTCCCACCGATATGGTGAGAGGTAATAGCATTCTGGGGAGTGTAGGGTGGAGATGAAATATGTTTAAAAAAAACTGTATTACGTAGTTAATGAGTTCCCCAATTAATACATATATAAATTCACAGACCTTTCGCTAGAATACGTAAGATATTATTCACTAATATAAATAATATAAAGAGGGAGGGTGCCGTAATGTTCTAGCTGATTAGAGCATGACACTTCTGCATGAAACATTATAAATTAGATTATACATTATGATAATGCATTCCTTTAAACGAAGCTTGTCGAAAATGAAGATATTCTGGAAAAACATCATTACAGGTTAGTATTGACAACATTTTCTTTACCATTTTTAACGTTTATTTAATTTATTTTCGCTTACTGCTTGCATGATTCCCCATACATCTGAATTGTTGTGTGCCCACACTGTATGTATATATATGTAGTATATATCTACATATGCATATACATGCACACATATTATTTGTTTTTGTTTTAACATGAAAAACAAACTATTTGTATTGTATTATATTATACTGCATGATATATATAATACAATTTTATGGGGGTAAATAAAGCTTTTTGTGTTTTCATTTAAATGTAAAATGTATAGCTATAAATATTTTAATTGTGAATGACTTAATTAACATAGGTTAACTAATTTAATAACTAACAATTGAAACGTAGATTTGAACAACGTTTTAAGTTAAATAACATCTGCTATATTACCCAATAACTACCAAATCCTTTATGATTAGATGTTACCAACTTTTGGTTTGTAACAGGTTAAGTTTTATTCCCGGGAACACTGTGGAGGGAAGCAGTCATCTACAACACTACTTCAAGCGAGGTAGTAATAGCTCATTCATGGAAAGTTAGATTTTTTTCCAATATATGAAACATTACTAATAAAAATAGTTCAATATTAATCCGCCTAGACTTGTTGACCTCTAGTACAAGTGCCGTTTCGAGAAAATCAAATCAATTTCATAAGCTACGTAAATTTATCTTACTCGCCTCAAAGGAATAAGACATAATTAAATGCGGTTGACTACTAAACTGGGTTTTTAGTAAATTCCAACCGTCAGAAATGGCCAAAAGTTACCATGAAAAATAAAACTTTCAACGTTGTTACAAACTGCAATTCAATTAATAATGTTTATATATGTTTACACTTTATGTAACTTTCAGTGTGTTTATAATAATCAAACTATGTTTCTCTCTAATTAAATTAGTTCTAAAGTTGTGTAAACGTTTAGTTAGATCTGAAATAGTTTCACTAATTTGTATCTCGTTATAGTCCAGTTTAAAAGGTAATGGATATTCCTTTTTAGTATTTGATTTAATTTAAATTATAATAACTTTTCCCGGTTAGGTTAAAATTGTTTGTGATAAACTTTCATTCAAATTTGGATGAGGTCAAAAACTTAAGCTTATTCCGAAGCACCTGTGGCATGATTGATAAGCAGCTCACTCACTGTAAGTGCCATATTAGGTGCAAATAGCCCCATAAAACATCAATGCTATAGCTTGCATCCATGGTAAGTCTATTCTGTTACTTGAATAATAAAAATTAATGTGTTTTATATCTAAACCTTTATTTTATTGAGTTGGCATAGTATTTCCGCTCTCATGGAGTGTGTGATGTTTTTAAAGTCATAAGTCTAACCGAAAATAATACTGTCTTTAAATACATTTCACCCAAAGATAACAAACCTTTTTGGGTGCAATTCAGTGTGAATTGAGTTTTATTACAAATAAATTTTAGAGGGATTTGAAAATTCAGCAATGCCCATTAATAAAATATTATACTGTTTATAATGACGTTGAAATAAATCATCCCAGCCTTTGATATACGGTAGTAAAGTATTAACAAGATTAAATATTGTCTTATGAAACGCGATTTGCAGTATTTTTTAAACTGGAACCATTTAGTTGTTTTTTTATAATGTTTTACTTCTATGTATCACTAATATTAACATTTATGTGTTGTTAACTTCTTGGATTCTATTATAAATGATAGGAACGTTCAGATCATTTTCAAAAAATATCGAAAATTACACGTTGGCGATAAGGCGAGTGGTTAAATTGTATTTATATTAATATAAAATTATAGAATAAAGATTTGTTCACGATTTATATATAACTCTGGGTTCACAGTTAATAAATATGATGGAATGGTAATTTCTTATGAAGATTCTTAAAATTCCTAAATGTTAATAGTTTCATGTGCCAATATACGAAGTGCGATCTATAACTAACAACACATACATTTTTTAAATATGAATATTCAACCCCCAATTTTCAAACTCATATAGGTGCGTCGACTAAATAACTTAACCTAAGACAGCAACATCTATCATTACACATTCAATCTTAGCTCCAGAGCGTTTTGATTATATGTGTAGTAGAATCCGACTATACGCAAATAATAATAATAATAATGATGATAATATTTGTTTATAAGCAATTTCAGGGATGGAACCATAGTCCATTGGAGCCGCAGTTAGGCACCTAAGCAACTCAGCCATTTGGCATATTTTTAAAAGATAAAGCAGTTGATCTCAATTAAATTTCACAAAAATCCTTTTTAGAGTATTAACAAAAAGCAAAAATGAAGCAATTATTTTTTAATAAAAGTAAAGCATGTTTCATTTGTGTATCACGCACACATATAAATACTAGTAATGGGTTGTTTCCAAAATGGTACCAATTCAGGTTCTATTATTTCGGTTCATGGTTGAAGCTCCCACTAAATCGCATAAACCAATTTTAAGTCCCTTTGGTTTACAGTCTTTGTCTTTCTGTAAAATGGGCAGTTACAAAATTTGTATACGGTGGCTCAGTTTACGTTAAAGGTGAAAAGACTTTGTAATTTTAAATGTATAAACAATATTTATGATTCCTATATACATTTAATTGAAAGGGTGTGTTTATTAATATTATTTAGAATGTATAATTCTAATAAGTTACGAAGCCTACCTAAATATCATACCGATCCAACCCTAATATGTATTCTACTTTAAAAGCCATAGCATTTATGTGAGATAATTAAACTAACTTCGAAATTATATTTAATGAAGTAAGGCTTTTGAAATCACTTGGTAACCTTGCTCTCTTGAAGTTATAATCCTAGTAGTTCCCATACTTATCGCTAGATCACAAAACAAGCCACTTTTACTGTTCGTATGTCTACAAACGAATACAACATGACTTGAAAGATGATAAAAATCTAGCATTATTGCTATGAGACGGGGTTGTAGTATTGTATACAATTTGTACACACAATAATCAAAAGGGAAGAAGCAAAGAGATGGATAAGATCATACTGTCTAGCAAGATATCAGTAGTACACAGAAATTAATTATGGACCACTTTTTATAGGTAGAATATAGCGGCGTCCTAAAGTTTCTTACATCCATAGAGTGGCCATGGTAATTATTTATATAATTATACAGCTTTAATGTAATTGGTAGTTTATGCACACCGACATTATACACGATAATATTTATTCAGAAGATTCTTATTTACACTTCTGACACTATATGGTTTCAATTAAAGCTTACTATATGTCTCAAAAAAGGCATACTCTATTCATATTATGAACAATGTTGTAAATGCGATTATAGGATAACTATATGGTTCCACGAATCAAATACAATAATTAATACCTTATGGAATATCCCTTGCGATTACAATACTACCGCACATCAGAGATAGTGTTTCCACCTTATAAACAATGTAATGTGTGTCTTTATCGATAAATGTATCAGTATAGTGCGAGACATGTGTGACTCTGTCCAACATTGTGATAACTTAACCCAATCAATGACGTATATTATACTAGTCGCATGTAAGTCATATAATATATGTTCTGTCTATAATGTTTAAACACGTGTGTCATGTGCGATATGTTTATCATGTTAGCTCAATATGGGTCTAGTATGTTTTGTCTATCATGTTAGTACAGTGTGGGGCATATGTGTTCGATCATGTTACAATGTGAGTCATGTGTATTTTGTATCTCATGTTAGTACAATGTAAGTCATATGTACTATATCTCTCACGTTAGTATTATGTAATTCATGTTAGCCTCACTCTATCATGCTGGGGATATATGAATCATGTGTGTTCTGTCTATCATATCCCTAAAATGTGTGTCATGTGTGCTTCTCTCTATTGTGTTGAAGCACGTTGGTCATGTGTGCTATCTCTCATATCAGTACCATGTGAGTCATTAATGTGTTGTCTATTGTATATATGTGTCTCATGTGTGCTTCTCTATATGATATTGAAACATGTGGGTCATGTGTGTTATGTATATCATGCTAATGTGGATCATGCATATTATGTCTCTCACGTTAGTATTATGTAATTCATGTTAGCCTCACTTCATCATGTTGGGGATACATGAGCCATGTGTGTTCTGTCTATCATATCCCTAAAATGTGTGTCATGTGTGCTTCTCTCTATTGTGTTGAAGCTCGTTGGTCATGTGTGCTATATCTCTCATATCAGCACTATGTGAGTCATGAATGTGTTGTCTATTGTATATATGTCTCATGTGTGCTTCTCTATATGATATTGAAACATGTGGGTCATGTGTGCTATGTATATCATGCTAGTACAATGTGGATCATGTATATTAGGTATCTCACGCTAATATTATGTAATTCATGTTAGTCTCACTTAATCATGCTGGGGATATATGGATCATGTGTGTTCTGCCTATCATATACGTATAATGTGTGTAATGTGTGTTATAATTCTAATGTAAGTAAAATTTGAGTGATGAGTGTTCTTTCTATCATATGAGTAGTATGTGGGTCATGTTTGCTCCTCTTTATGGTATTAAAGCTTGTGAGTCATGTGTGTTATCAATGTGAATCATGATTGTTATAGATCATATGATTATAATGTGGGTCATGTGTGCTCCTATTTATGGTATTAAAGCTCGTGGGTCATGTGTGTTATCAATGTGAATCATGAGTGTTGTAGATCATATGATTATAATGTGTGTCATGTGTGCTCCTCTTTATGGTATTAAAGCTCGTGGGTCATGTGTGTTATCAATGTGAATCATGAGTGTTGTATATTATATGAGTATAATGTGGGTTATGTGTGCTTCTCTATATCATGTTGAAGCACTTGGGTAGTGGATGTTCTATCATGTTAGTATTAGGCGATTCATGTTAGCCTCTTTTTATTGTGTTAAGGAGATGTGAGTCATTCGTGTTCTGTCTATCATATTCGTACAGTATGTATCATGTTGAAACACGTGGGTCATGTGTGTTTTGTCTATCGCGTGAGTGACGTATGCTCCCCTGCTGGTAAGGGAGACGTGTGACCGGCGTACAGAAGATGGTGTGTTCTCGTTACAGGAATACAGCGTCCAGCTCACCTTCAGAGAGCAGTGGCTAGACGAGCGGCTCAAGTTCAATGACTTTGGAGGTGAGGGCGACCCCGCGGTCTAAAGCCTTAGTCCAGTAATATAATGGATTGCTGGTGACGGAAGGTGGTCGAAGCTTTCATCTCGGATGGGAGAACTTTGGTTGGGTTTCCACACATGTGATTTATCTTTGGGGTTCCCCCAAACAATTTAAACGCTAATTTAGGTGCACCTGCTCTAAGTTGACCTTCCAATCCCTATTCCTTAGAAAAAATTGTTGACAACCTAGGTGTTTAAAGTTGAATCAATTATTTTTTAAAGTAGATACAAATCATGACCCGCACAGATGGACACTTGGACAAAAACGTCAGTATCATTTGGTCAGCATCTTGTTTTCTGGTAACAGAGAAGTCAGAGTTCGAGTCTCAGCCGTGTTTAATGAGATGTGTTTCTTATTAAACTGCTCCCCACTCTCCCTTAATATAATTACGAGTACATTTCCTCTTAGTTATATCTTCCTCCCTCCTAATCCATAATCTTAAATATGTGGATGGCCCAGATTGGCAGTAAGATGCGGACTACGTAGAGAAATTAATCATGTGAAATTTTTTTCAGGTAAAATCAAGTACCTGACGCTGACCGATGCCAACAGGGTGTGGATGCCAGATCTGTTCTTCTCTAACGAGAAGGAAGGTCACTTTCACAACATTATAATGCCTAACGTGTACATCCGTATATTCCCGTACGGCTCAGTGCTTTACAGCATTCGGTGAGAACATCAGAATTAACCCAAATAACTTGTTGTCCCACCAGAGCAATCTATAGCCACTGTTTATTCTAGATGTTCTGACAATGTACACCCCTTCTTTCTTAAAAGAAGTCTCAAACATTTTGAGATTTTTGATATCTTGACTTTTCTCTATTATGAATGTGGTTGGAGGTGTCAACCACCAATTTAGAATACCCTAAATAGATTCAGGGTGCCACTGACAAATACATTTACTATTTGGTTTTGGATTCATTCTTCCAATTAGTATATATACATGTGCTAAAACAAGGTGTGTAGTATTAGAAGTATTGTCGTAATCTTAGTTTGTAAGTCTTGTTATGCGAATAGGACTAGCTAAGGGTTAGGGCCGAGGGTGTGATATTAGACGTACCGCAATAGGCTAAGTTAATTTGTAAGTACTCATATCTAATTAACAAATATATATTGGAACTATAATTGGTTGTGGGGTATTAGAAATATAATCTTATGTTAAATTCTGTATCTAATCCAATTCGTAAATACCCTGCTTGAAACTTGATCAACCGTCGCAGGCAATCCAGTCAATTATGAGTCTGACACCTTGAACCGTGTGGCCATTCGGTGTGGGTAGCCGTGGTGTTGAACGTAAAAATTAAAAAACAATTATCATAAAACAACAACATTATGTTGTTTTGTAACATTGATGATTTTCTGTCGTGTGTGCTGCAGAATATCCCTGACATTGTCGTGTCCGATGAACCTGAAGCTCTACCCATTGGACCGTCAGATCTGCTCTCTCAGGATGGCCAGCTGTAAGTGAAACTTCTTCTCACATTATCTAAGTCATTTGCGCGTCTCTCTATTTACACGTAACGAAAGCAACCCAATTTTGATCCCATTCCGAAAGTATCTGTTGGCAAAATAATTTACGCTACCTCCTTTTCACAGCAATAAAGGCTGGGGAGGAAATATGTGGCTGTTGCTTTTCTAAGTGTTAAGTTAGTTTGTTAGTCTTGTAATAATATAAAGTTGGTTCATAATAACTATCATACCTGTAATCCCCATTGAGTGTAGTATACTTAGTGTAAACGTTCGTTTCAACGTTCTTTTCAAGCAACAACATTTGTGTTTGACAAAAACCTATTATGAAATATGTATAGGTCTGGGAAATGGAGGGGGCTTTAGAACCCTCAAATACTTTCCTCCCCTCTTAGCTATACCACTTAGCTATTGTATTATCATGAGTGTAATTATTTAATTTATATTATACCCCAATCGGTTCGACATAAAGGACTGTGCTGGGAGCATGCACCGACTATGTCGCTATGAATAATTTTGAAAGTGATTTGCCACGATCATTACGATCTGACATAGTAGAAATAATATTTGAATAAATCCAGTTAAAGTACATTAATTTATGTGAAAATCCATCTAAAGGCATCAATCTCGTTTTGTCTTGTTTGCCAATGATGAGTAAGTAAGGTTTTTTTTAATACCATCTCCATGTAATTGGAGGTCTTTCCTTAGATATTATTTCCACATTTAAGTCTAAGAGAATTATATTCCTCATTCCTACCCTTTAAGTAAAAATACACAAATAGCCTGTGCGGCCTCGCGTTACCTTTTGATTCCCTTTAAGGAGGTGAAATAGTTCAGTTAGAAGAATTGTTAGATTTGAAGAGTTTGTTCTCTAACTACATATAGCTAGTTCAGACCCTCCCACCATTTACTAAATCACTGTGCTGTTACCGCGTTCACTGAACTCATTTAATGTTGTTTTTTTCAGATGGGTGGACGACGGATGATCTGGTGTTCCTCTGGAAGGACGGCGACCCGGTTCAGGTCGTCAAGAACCTTCACCTGCCAAGGTTCACCCTGGAGAAGTTCCTTACGGATTATTGCAACAGTAAGACCAATACAGGTGGGTGATGATCGATTGGGCTATTCATATTTAGGCATACCTGGAGGTTCTTTTTCATATTTTGACATTAATTAACAACTTATTATCCAAGGCTACACCCATACATGTATTTGTGCGGGAGGGGGAAGGGTGCTGTTCTACATACGCTGGCTTGTGATCAAGACCTCTGGCGGGTGATGGGAAATAATCTTAGCATTAAATACACGTTGAAATAAGTTAAAATTATTTCTAAGCATAATTGGGTTTGAAGGTAAAATAATTATATACGACTAGAATAAGCTACTAGGCTGGAAATTAATTTGGGGAAGGATTTGTACTTCATCCGTACGGTCCTGCTAAAATCTAGTTTAAAATTCTTGATTATTGTTTAGTTCAAGCTTTAAGTACCCGGTGTTACACAGGTGAGGTTAACCGTCTATTTGAAATGCATCTTAAGTTTCCTTCGGTTTGGACTTTCTATATAACCACCCTCTTATACCTTCCCCATAGATTAGGTAGTTGATAATACTGGTTTTGAAACCTATGAACAAATAGCCTTAAACGATAGTTATCTGAAATATAGATGCGACTGTGTTTTAACTGTGTTTTAACAATTATTTCCACACCCTCGATTTATATTGAATGTTTGAACATTTGGTTAATACTTTTAAATAGTTTCTCAAGTCGTATCTAAACACCTTTTACGCCAGATAGGACTAAAGGGGTGCTAGTTTATTATCCTTTATATATATATATATATATATATATATATATATATTAACAAAATTAAGAGTTTTTTTGTAGGCCATGAGCAATTTGCGATATTTACTGCACGCTGAGGTCTGACATTTTAAAATTAATAGCCTCTGTGGACAAACATGTGCACCTCAGAGTTGGAATTTTAAACGTTTGATTAGATTGTTTTAAGTTTGTTTGGAGTAAACAAAATCGGGGCGCAGAATAGCCACATAATTCATTGAATAGCTACCCTGGTCAATGCTGGGTATGTCTGCTAGTAAACGCTAAGGCAGTGCTTCTCGGCCGGTGTGTCATGGCATTTTTGTTTTAAGCGTATTAATTTACATTTAGTAAATAATATGTAAATGGCTTTCTAAAAAAATGTGTAATATCTTATACATCAAACAAAACAAGATCTGAAGAACGTTTAAAGAAATAAAAACTATTCCACGATTAAAAAAAACAGCTGCTTTAGCTATAATATAATACAACACCTGTATAATGTTGGTGTGCTATGATGTTTTATTATTAGTTATTTCTGCTTTGATTGAGCGAGAAATTTACTCCAGAGGAACTAAGTAACTGAACGAACCCCCCACACCCCAAATTACTTCCAAAAATGTCGAATCACTAAGCAAGTGTTAGCCCTAAATGTTTACCCCAAAAGATCGCCACGTTATTGCTACCCCAAATTATCTCTCTAAAAGCTGAGTAGCTTTTAAAATGCCACCCTAAAATTATTTTCCCAGAATGTTACCCCAAAAATGAGAACCAAGAAAACTTTTCCCCCGAAATGATTACCTTAGAAGCTTAATATCAATCAACTCTTGCCACCAAAGTATTTCTCCTCCTTTCTCAGAAGCTGAGAACTGAACGAAATTTGTCCCCAAAATGACGTCCGTATATTCTTAGAACCAACCAAACTCTATCCTAAAACGATACCCTCAGAAGATGAACACCAAGCAAACGTTTTCTCCTAAATAACTACCTCAGTAGCTGAGAATCAAGACAACTTTGCCCCCAAAATGACTCCCTGAGAAGCTTAAAATCAAGAAAAGCTTGTCTTCAATATGACTTCCCTGGGAAGGTTTCCCCAAAAACAACTTCCCCAGAAGCTGAGCAACCAAATGAACTTTGCCAACAAAATGACGTGTCTCGCCTGTTACAGGGGAATACAGCTGCCTCAAAGTGGACCTTCTCTTCAAACGTGAATTCAGCTACTACCTGATCCAGATCTACATCCCTTGCTGCATGCTCGTCATAGTCTCGTGGGTGTCATTCTGGCTCGATCAGGGCGCCGTCCCGGCACGAGTGTCCCTGGGGGTCACCACCCTGCTCACCATGGCCACCCAGACCTCCGGCATCAATGCCTCCCTCCCCCCTGTCTCCTACACCAAGGCTATTGACGTGTGGACCGGGGTTTGCCTCACCTTCGTGTTCGGGGCGCTGCTTGAGTTCGCCCTCGTCAACTACGCCTCCCGATCTGACATGCACCGTGAGAATATGAAGAAGCAGAGAAGACAGTGCGAGCTGGAGCACGCGGCGTCCCTGGAGGCTGCCGCGGACTTGTTGGAGGACGGGGGGACCACCTTCGCTATGGTGAGGGGAACAAAACATGGAGCACTCTGGTTTGCAACACCCCTGGCCCAACTGGATAACAGCCAGTGCTAACCCTGCCAAGCTGCGCCTCCCCCCCCCCACCCCCTTTTCCCCAAAATTGTCGAGCTGGGCTCGAACCCTGTAGAGAGTTGTGTTTTGGAGTCTCTTATTGTCGACATGAGTGTTCTTATAAACGGGGTGAGGGACCAAGAGATTAATTTACCGTCGTAGATTTTACCGTAGTTGAGAATGATAAGGAGTCGAGTCTATCGTGGTAGTTTGATCTACGATACTAGATCCTTCCACAGCTGAGGGTACTAAGGAATCTAGTCCCTCATGGTACCTTGACCTACGGTACTAGATCTTGCAATGAACGAGAGTGCTGGGTAGTCAAATATTAAAGTTTCCACGGAATGTGTATAATAATCCATCCCGTGGACTCCAAACAGAGCCTTATAAGATATGGCACGTGTGATGTCGTTAGGAGTATACTATATTCAGGACGTCCCAGACACTAGTAACAGGCGCTGTTCAGGGCTGGAGAATAATATCTCCCAATGAATACATAACTCTCCACACACTGTGATACTGTTATTATTGACCTCCAACAAATATTTATTTAGAATCCCTTAGTAAAATATATGTATGAGCTAAGATATTTTATGGAATAAGGGACATGTGCCTAATTGAATGGATAGGCAAAAACTTCGGGCATGCAAAAGTTTTTGTAGGATCTATTAAACACGAAAGTGCCTTTCAAAACAGTTACAATAGAACAGGCTCATCAGTTAGCTCAAAGATATCAGTGCCAATTATGTATTTTAGGCCATCAGACTACCAATAGACTGGACTGATCAAAAGGTTGAGAATCGAACTCCAGTTGAGTGTACTAAAGGTGTTTTTCTTCAATGTTTTTGACTCTCTGTCTTCATGCAAAGACTGGCACATTTCCTTGAAAATTCTACTTTCTTTAACTTTATACAATTAGTCTAGATGTGCTGCTATCAAGGACGTGGAGATAGATAAATTTCACCAAAAAACACCATCTAAAATAGCATCGAGTCTTACATTATTAATACGCCCATGTTGACCAATAAAATGGATCGACTGCATCATAAACCGACGTCACTTCCGCGTCATCTGGAATAAGCAGAAAAATGAATTGTGCTAATTTTTTTTTTTTAACATTAAAAGATCATTCCAGTGTTGTGGTATACATCCGTTTGTGAATGCATAAACGTCCGCCAACAAAACACAACCCATAAATCCCCCCCCCCTTTCTTTTTGTTGTTGTTGTTGACGTTTTGATGTTATATGGATGATGAGTTTGTGTCGAGATCGTACGAACCTAATTGTTTTGGAATCTAAAAAATGGAGTATCGAAAATTTATAAATAAATTAATTCTAAAAGAAGTCTGGAGTTTTTCAAGGACACATCATTTTTTATATATGTATAAACCACCGGTTTTGAGTTTGCAACCTTTTTTAAAAATAATTATTCAGGTACGTAGCCTTAAGGGGTTAGGTGGTTCCTAAGGGTCTTAGATTCCTTTATTCAATCTACGATAGTAAAACATTTGCTTAAATTGGAAATTAAACCGTTCTAGATATTAAATGAAAAGTAAATATACACAACTAATGAGTAGTAAATTTACATAATATTATTTATATAATCTAAGCTACATTCAACGCAAGGGGTCATCTGAGTTACAAGTCTTCCCAAGATATTTGTTTGTTTAGCTCCAGCCGATATTCTCGTAGCCTGTGACATCACGTAGTATACTTTATGGGCTTCCCCTTGTTAATTTAAGAATCTCAAGACCACGTGTTTAAATCACATTAAATAAAGATATTACCCTAACATTTACTCTTAATGTTCTTGCTATAATTATCTTATTTCGATACTGATACTATTTTAATGGATCGGATCGGCGCAAGGGTGTTTGGCTGGAGTATCCGGTTGAGAACCCTGGGGAAGGAATTCAAGAAAAACTCTCGGTTAGGGTGTGTTTAGGGTTCCTCCGACCCCACCCACACATAGAAGTGGTTTATTAAAAGCGCACAGAAGTGTGTTTCCGCTAAGTTATCCAAATTCTACTATAGCAGTGTTTCCCTAACTGTGGTCCGAGCAGGATTTCAATGGGTTAGTGACTAGCCGTGAGTTTTATTAAACTTGAAACAAGTTCTAAATATTAAGTGTGATAAAGAAATGAACGCAGATTTTTAGCTTACCCCTAAAGTTTCAGTAAAATTTTGACTGACTGTTTACACTACTCTATAGGATAACTTTCATTTTTTCCCTTCTTGTTTTGAAGAGTTCAGAATGTAGTTCACGACTGCCAAAAGTTTGGGAAACACTGTGCTACAGAATATAAACACTTAAGAAGAATCAGTGTATGTTTGAGTATGTCGAATTACTTTAAGGCGTCAACTAGCTATTCAGGGGGGCACGTATATTAGGTGTCAGGTTCGTCTATTTTAGTTTGCCTACGTCGTGGTGGTTGTAGTTAGAATCCAGGATGGATGTACTTACGTTTTATTTTATTAAATGGTTCCCCACTCTTTTTTTCTCAAATTTTGGTACATTTCCTCTTAAACTCTATATAACATAGTTCTACACCATTAATGTGATTACATGTGTTTAGACCGGACGGGATCAAGACTTGATGGGGGTAACAAAGAGCTTTAATGTTTCAAGTTAGTATTTTTACCCCTGGTTTACCAAAGAAGACGTAGTCCCATTATGACCGAGTTAGATATTTAGCTATTCCCCACAGGTGAAAACTGGTGAATTTAATTGGATAATTCACTCTTCTGATTTGGTGTTTTTAATTAGTTTATGTAAGTTACGAAGCACTTAAATTGATAGTAGAGCTAGTAGCACTTTTTCAAGTGACCTTGCCTGTTTTACAGTGTGATATGACATGAATGGGTTGTATATTTCTCAGGGGTGTGCAGGTACAAGAAATATTTATATTATTGTACCATTCATATTTAACATTCGAATAGGCCCACTTTGGTGGGCCAGCAGACAAAGTTGTCAGTTTCGTCTTGTATTGCTAGGTGGGTGAAGGGGAGGTTGAAGCTCGAATCCCAGCCAGGTGTAGCGAGGAAATTTATACTTAACAGTTTCCCACTTTTCCTACACTAAAATGCGGGTACACTTACTATAAAGCTTTACTTTATCTATCTGTTTAAAATATGTAGCTGACCCAAACGTGTAGTAAGATGTGGAGAATGGATAAAAACACAAATAAGAAAATATAAGAAAATTTAACTAATCGTAACTAAAAAAATAGCTCTAAAATTTTTATTTTATTTCATGTGCTTCTAGCCGAAGAAAATAACCCAAATTATTTATATTGATACACGTTCTGAAGCTACTGTTCATTTAATAGCGTTCTGAAATGTCTATGTTGTAAAATCAATGTATATATGTAAATATATATATATATATATATATATTTCTTTAAGTTAATAAGCATGGTCTGTATAACAAAATAAACTAGAATTTCAGTCAAAAATGCGTGCTCGTACAGGCAAATCAAAGACACACAAGACATCCGAAACACCAAAACGTGGCCATTTAAAAGTAAAGTATCTAAAAAAGTAGACCTCTATGCAAAACAAAGATGTACTTGAAGTAGGCCTTACACGCTGATCTTGTAAAATATAGACTTTTGTAAAACATAGACTCCTAAAAAATAGTAAGAGTTTTTGTGCAGGAAGCAAGAGAGATTCGAAAAAATTTACCTCACCTCATCAGTATCTAGGTACAGAGATACGGGCTAAACTAGCCCGCCGAGCTTCAGTGCTGCATGCCAGTGGGCGCAAGGGTAAGCTAGGACGTCGCAAATAATATTCTTGTGGTGTGTGGTTATTAACATAACTAATGGGTGTAGGCCGGGTTAGGTTAAGGCTAAGCTATTCCGTAGAGCATTCATGTTTTACAGGATATAAAGCATTTAAGATCTTTGGTGGGTTTTTAGCAAAAACACTGAATAAAACAGATAAAAAACAACAAAAATTGACGTTACAGGACGTTTAAGCTTAAAATAAAATACAAATGCGAAAAACTGATAGTATAACTCAACTAATGTAAAAAAAAAGTTATATACAAAAACTTGATAAAAGAATAAATATGATAAAAGCGATCTAAAAAGAGAAATATAATATATATGAAAACAAATTAAGGAAGACAACCGAATACAATTTATTTATTTTAGCATTTTTGATTAAAACTGTTGGGTAAATAATCGACCTTTGGGTTTATAAAAAGTTGTAAATAATTTACTATGTATAATTATATCTCAAGTTTATATTGATACCGCTAGATGAAAATTGAACTCAGGTCCTTTGGCACTGTACCCCAGAAACCTAATTTTGATTTGTTTTGATGATTCGTTTTTAGAATGATTCCAGATAATCGCGAGAAGGCAACGATACTTCCTCGTGACTATCACGCATATTTCTCTTATTTGAAGAGAAAGACTCGGCTGAAATAGAGTTTAAAGTACCTGTATATTAAACCAAATGTTTCAAATCGGATTTATGAGGCCAACGATAATTTTCAATTTTGAAACAAAATAGTGTGCTAATGAGGCAATAACCTTTTAAATAAACTACTACATTTGACACTACCCCGACAGAAACTAGTTAATTAGTAGTTTTGTGATCACGATAGTATAATATATTTATGTGTGTTATTCAGTTATCCTGCCAAATAAACCATTTACAATTACATAATATTTTATTCAACGAAAATTACATAACGTGCCATATAATAAATTGACACTCAAATTAATTTGATCATTTATTTGTTTAAAACCACCGAGCTATCTTGAACTAGTTTGTAACTCTTATATGAGTTATACTAAACAAATCACGCTATAATTAAGGTGTTGCTTATTGTTTTTTCACTATAAAAGAACATTGACCCTTAAAATGGTCGCTGTTATATTTGAGGCGTGTACTCTAGCGTTAATTATAGATCTATTGGTTTATTTGCGAGATATTTGAGAAAGATATATCGTAAAATGTAAGAAGTCTATATTTTCTTAGAAAGTGTGTGTGGCCTATATTCTGAATACATTAAAGGCTAGAAGTGACTTAAGATCCCCCTCTGGCGACTTGGCAGGGTTCAGTACTTTTAACACTCCTTGTTTTCCTCGTCCAAAACAAGGGACGCTCGTGCTAAAATAACTTTTAAAAAAAAGTTTTAAATTTGGGGGGAGGGTGGGGTCTTCCTCTCTTTTTTTAGGTAGCCTGACCAAGGGTACAGACAAAGCCAAGATACCCCACGAGTGACTTTGGACAAAAGATATTTACTTATGAGCATGCGCATGCATAGATATTCCATAACGGGCCAAGAAACAATTATAAAACTGAAACGTTTCAACCGTTATAATTTGTATTGCAAGTGTTTTCAATGGCTAAATTTAGGTTAAGTTTGAATGAATACTTAGTTTAAAACGCCCAACGTCTGCCAAGTAGTCACGCAGCTTCATTCAGTTTGTTTCCATTTTCTTGTTCCATCTCGAAATATCCACGAATGCGCATATTCATAGTAATCTCCTCTGACCAAAGCCTTTCGTGATACCTCGACTAGCTTTGGTAGTTCATATTCTCCTGATACATTTCAATCCATCAATATCCCTGCTTACTTCCAATTATTAAGAATCGTTTAGTCTTGACACCGTTCATCATCCATTTTGTTTTGTTTTGTTTTCAAACCACCTGCTAGTATCCGTTCAAAACATTATTTCCGTTTATCCTGAAACGTAGCAGGCTTACCTTGTATGGTTCCACTATGATCATCATATCGTAATCAATCAAATTAAGTCTACTACCTCTCAGTGTGAACGGAGTGTTGAGCATTTTTCTAGAAATATAATATCTGATAACATATTTAAAATTCGTAATATTTTGATAACTTTAATACTAATTAATTACGAACAATTTTTTTTATGACATTAAGATACCACTTCTAGTTTTCAAGACATTTCGCTTATGAATGAAATTGTATGCTTACGACTATGACTTCATTAGAATAGTTCTATCGCTTGTCCTTCACATTTATAATCATCTATTATTTTTCTCAGCGTGGTATCCTTTATATACTTTCCTGAAACATATCTAGAGCTGCATGCCCATTTTATTTTCATAGCTTAGAATTAAAAGCATGGCTATCACCGCAATAGATATCTGCATATTTGATTCCCAAACGTAGAAAAAGCTTTAATTTTTCATTTAGAATCATCACATTTTAAAATTATCCCTATCATCCCCCAAAAATATTCCCCATGCACTGTGGAAGTGTCCGAAGAAAAAGAAGCTTAAAAAATTGGATATTTCGTGAGTATGAAGAAAAGTGTCATATATTGATGGTAAGTCTCACTCTTTAATGATAAAAAAATATGTAAAAGTAGTATTAAGATTTGAGTAACAGAATTTTTCTAATCACAGTAAGGTTGGAATTACTCACGTGTATATGCTTAAAAAGGTTAAGAATGTGTTTTGTACAAGGTCAAGCTGATACTCATTGGAGTATCGATCCTACAATTCAGGGATCTACTCGTTGTTCAAAACACGCTTTTACCATTTAAAAAATACACAGAAGAGTGTAAAAACGCGTAGCATATTTGATACATTTAGCTTGGTTAGAATGGATGCATATTTATCACCGCCTCTATGGTCTAGTGGTCAGAGTTCCTGGATATAGATCCGGAGGTCAGGGGTTCAAACTCTGGCACTTCCAAATGTTTATGTGGTCAACGGGATCAACTAATACACGTGAGGACAATTGAGGAGCTACTTGAATAGAAAACTGAGATTAATGACCGGAGGGTTTTTTGTGATGACCACATGAAGTTATTTTTAATCATTGAAACTGATTTATAGATCATTCAAGGTATTGTTTATACTATCCAAGGAGAATCAATATAGAGTAATTAGATTATTTTAACTACCAAATAATATTTCCCAGATTATTTCATCAATAATAGTACAATATCAAATTTGACTTAACTGTGTCATAGTATTTTATTTAACAAAAATAACAATAGCTATCACATTTGAAAATCTCTTTTAACTGTCCATAAATATTCCCCCTCCTCCCACTCTAAATGGTTGTGAATCTCCCACACATATTTAATATGTCTGCCCAGGAGCAAAAAGGGGTACGGTCTAGGTCCCCCAATTTTTGTTCCAGGGTGTGGCAGGTAAGTGTGGTCTGTTCCAGAAACCCTTGGTCCGACACCCTGGGGATGCCCTGGCCTTGGAGAAGGCCCGACAGTGCGAGATCCACATGCAGCCCAAAAGGGAAAACTGCTGTAGGACGTGGCTCTCCAAGTTCCCGACCCGTTCCAAGAGGATAGACGTCATATCCAGGATCACCTTCCCCCTGGTGTTCGCGCTCTTTAACCTCGTCTACTGGTCCACCTACCTCTTCAGAGAGGAGGCAGAAGTCGAGTGAACAGAAGGACACAAAATGGAGGACGTGGAGGATACAAGATGGCAGGCGCGATCGACACAAGCTGGAGGAGTGAAAGTGCGACGGGAGGTTTGCCAAACTGTTTTGATGTACAGTTACGAGACTAGTTTCATAAATTCCTTTTCACGCACATGTTTCTTTAGAGAGACTAGCGGTCAAAGGGTAAGAACAATAATTTCCAGATTATGAATATTTGTTGTTTGGAATATTTCTTCTAGATATAAAAACTAACATTCATGACGAGACAAAAATGTATGAAACATCTTAGATCTCGATCTTTTATACAAAAATCCTACTTTTTTAAAGTAAAACATAAAAATAAGAGTGTAATTTAAACAAAATTACAAAAAAAAAACTCTACCCACTAGGACGCTAGGAGCCGCTAGTATCAAGTTGTGTCTTATAAAGTACTGTCATGTCTGCCATTTTGGTTTGTCATGTTCACAATGTATTTCCCTACGGTTATTAATTATACCACCGGAAACACAAATTTACTCGGCCTGGACGTTCTTCCAAAAATGTATTTCAAAATTAAAAAGAAATATCTCAAATCAAGATTGTCATCGTGATCTTTTAATCCTCTAATCCTGGTGCATAGAGGTTAACAGGTTTAAAGTCTCGTAAGTGTATATAGCAAAACTGTATGGAACGCAGAAGCAAACGTTTCAGATAATTATGTCGTAGAGAGAGGTCAAATTGTTAATACGTTGAGAGTGAAGTCCTTTAAGATTCTTATATTCAACATAAATTATTATACAGGACTTTTTTTTTCCAATCTCATTACAATCAAAGGAACCAAACAGAGTATTTCTCACAAGTAGAAAACCTTATCGAAATGACTGATATTGTTAATTAGGAAGAGGTTTTCCCCCAAAAAATGAAGACATAGTAGTTAGGAGAATATTTATAATAGTGTATCTATTTGTTTTCCAACGTTCTTTAAGACTTTGTATAATAGAATTAAATAACTTATGCAATATATTAACTAAAAAAGAGTGAATTGAAAGATTTAAAAAAAAACTAACTTTGCAGGGTATATTATAGAATCTTAATTTTGTTTTAAATAACTTGGTATTTTAAAATGAAATTGATTTAAAATGACTTTGTTTACAATTGAATGTCACTGTGATAGTCTAACGGGAAAGAAATATGTGTGTGAATGATTAGAAATATATAGGTAACGCGAATTTATTCTTAGATAATAGACAGCACTCTGTCTGATTTCCGGGTATGGCCGAGAAGAGAAGGTTAATAATATTTTAACATGATTGTAACAAACTGAAATGTTGGTTTTAAAGGAAAGAATTTTTTTTAAATAGATAATTGAGTTTCATGAATGCAGTTCAATAAAATTGTAGACTTCTATTGATATGGAATCTACCGTGACAAACGTTTCAAAGATTTGTTTAGTCCTGAACTTATTCAAGACCCAGCACAGCAGATGGACTTCAATGACATTTAAAGGATATGAAATGAGACTACAGCTCAGTATTTAAAGAGATTGATTTTTTTAAATCTTAGTCTAACCTTTTGTTGATCTTCGGAATGGATGTTCTCAAGATTTTATGAAATACTACAGTAAAGTAACACCCAATAAGACATTTGGAAGCATTATAATGATTTTTTTTCAAATTTAGGTACCAGCCTAGTTTTTTCATGTTTGTCTTTATTGTATTTCTTGAGTAATCATTCCGAAAAATTAAAGAACAGAATATAGATTTCCATTCCTAAATAAACTAATAGGTACGTTAGAAAAAGCCATTTCTAGGTACACTCTATTGCGATCGTTGTGCGTTGTCGTTTTCCAAGCTTTGTCGAGGGTCGTGAGCGATGTTGAGTCGAACCAAAAGGGAAGATCCGGTAAACGTAAAGAAGCACATTACCGTTAAAACCTTCAATACGGCAGCTCTGCAACCTTCCCAAGGAAGCAGGCTGACATTACTTGTAGTGACTCAAGGCTTCTCTAAAGAGTTTAGTTAAAATTGTTGTAGTGAGTGAAACATTTACTAAAATAGAAGTGTATTGGCTGGTTTTATAATACCTTGGTAACTTCAAGAGAAGACAAGTAGTTTTCTATAAATTCCATCTTAAACAGTGCATACAAACGGGTCATTTATTTTGGTCAAGCCACAGAGGTTAAATAGAGTGTTAATTTTAGATTATTGGGACTCAAACGAAGCCCACTGACTGTGAATATCGTCTAGGTTGGTATTTTAGAGGTCGACAATAGATCTTAGAGTGACCACACCCTTAAGGCAGTGCCCATCACGTTTGAATAATTATTTAAGGAATGTGTTGTGGTAAAATTACTGTGTGGTCTCAAATTAATATTTCATAGTTCTAAACCAAGAAATATTGGAAACCTTCCATTATATTTACATGCCAGTATTCAAAAAAAAACTATTTGTTGAGGTTTTACAGCTTTATTTATAATTCAATTAATATGTTGAGGTTCTCTATTTAACAATTAGCTGGGTAGCAAAAATGTTTGTTTAGTAATATCTAAATAATAACTTAATAAATCACAGTAGTTGTTCAGCCACACAATACAGATCAACCGTAGGTGGTACCGCCATATGTATTTCTTAATGTGTTAATGTAGATACTCTTTGAACATTTGTTTGGGTTTTTTGAAATAATAAACCCTAGAAAAATAAAAATTAATTATTTCAAATCTTACCATTTTCATAATATACAAACTTTCCAATACTCTTTTTCATAAAATCAAATCAATGACGTTATGCTATTCCATCAGATACAACTTTATTTAAATTAAAAGTTATTCCTAATGTTGTGCAGTAAGGTTGGTGTCAAAAGAAATTTCTTACACTTCAATTTAATACTTTTTCATTCTTTCAAGCCTACTACTTTTGTATTTGATTAGGACTGTATCAATTCAAACTTTAAGTTACAACGTCTACTGTTAACTTTTACTTCGAAATTTTATCCAAGTCCATCATGTTGTTAAATTGCATTCTCCAACAAATACTAGGTTATAGCACTGTATTTACCTTTCAGGTGGAATTAATTACAGCACGTTGTTTTACCTGTTTTCCTCGACCTAAAGTCAGTGGCGGATTTAAAATGTTTGCACCCTTAGGCACAATTATAATATGCGCCTCCCCCCCCC